>JAQMYM010005405.1:0-10555 GCA_030014255.1 Parauchenoglanis ngamensis
AGCGTGTGTGGCTGTTTGTCTGTGTTGGCCCTGTGGTGGACTGGCGACCTGCCCAGGGTGTACCCTGCCTCTCGCCTCAAGATTCTGGGATTGGCTCCAGCTTCCCCGCAACCCAGACGGATAAAGCAGTATGGATGGAGGCCAGACAGAATTTTATAATGATGAGGTCACAATATTACAAATAAAGGGTTCTATACAAGTTCCCTATTTTTTTTCCCCTCTGGGCCAGTATGCAGCATTGCTATTAGTTTCCTGTTACAATGTGTTAAAGACTTACTTGTACTTGGTCTGGTCTCTGTGCTGTTCGTGGGTAAAGTAGTGACCTGGGCAAGATCCTTCCTGTCCTGAGCAGGGGCTGTCCAAAAAAAAAAAAAAAACCATGATCACACATCTATTAAACCCCAAAGTGCTATAGGAAATTAAAAGGATTGAGAAATAAACCCAGTTTCCACTTTATTAGAAACACCTGTATGCCTGCCACATGATTGACAATTATCCAGTCAGCACAATGCATAAGATCACTTTGACCATAGTATGTTTGTGAGCGCCAGACAAGCTGGTTAAAGTATTTCACGCCATTTTTGTTTAAATTCTAGAAACTACTGTGGGTGAAAACCGCATGAGATCAGAAGTGAAATACTCAAACTGCCACGGTCGCTGAAATCACGGTTTTTTTCTCCATCCTGATGTCAGTTACAACGTTAACTGAAACTCTTGTCCTGTATCTGGATGATTCTATGCATTGTTCTGATTGCCTGGATATCTGCATGAGTGTTCCTATTAAAGTGGCCAGTGAAGGCATGTCGTATTATTAATCTTCTCACATGTAGAAAGTTAAAACCTTTAAAAATGTGTAAACTTCTGACCTTCTTTGTGCCTTAGGCCTTGTCTCCTCTTGTATATGTAGAATGATATGACAAATAGTAGAACAAGAAGCACACAAACTGTGCTCAGGATAGCCAGAGTGAAATCGACTAGAATAAAAAAAAAACACATTTCAGTCCTGTAGAGTTCGCCTTCACGTAGTAAAGAAAAATTCAGTCCATGACAATAACAATGCTGACAATGGTAATTAAGTGAATAGAATTTCAGTTCAAAAGTGTACAAACATATGTAATTAAATTATAAGTTGACAAAGATTTCTACGCAGTAGTTCCTCTCTGAGTCAATAACACATGACTTTGCTCATCTGACCATGTCTTAACCATTAGGCTGATTTCGTCATTGTGGAAACCAATGAAGTATTACTAGTACGTACGTAGAGTAGCGCCTGACTGATAAATTAACATGTCGATATTCTCAGCCGACATGAGATAAATGGGAGACGGAAGATGGATTTTTCAACCACATCATGACTGTTTGTCCACCAGAGGGCAAACTGCAACACCACTGTTGGCAACACACAATCAGCTGATCCAAGCAGAGTCGCGCAGAATAGTAATAGCAAGTCAAACAGATGAAAGCGTTCAGATATTTTTGAAAAATCTGTTTCAGTTGTACACAAATTTAATGCCATATATGTGCAAATTGTATTTTACTAAAATAATTGACAGTTTCTATATAAATACATTAATAAAGTATCCTAAAGTATTTCAGTCATATTAACATTGCATATGATCTATATTTGAGTGATGAAGATGGATTAAACTTATTTTATGATCATATCCACGATACCATGAAAACAAATAACTAATAAATGTGTGTTTCCAGATGAATAGTTATTTATTTGGTTATGTACAGTGGATATAAAAAGTCTACACAACCCGGTTAAAATACCAAGTTTTTGTGATGCAAAAAAATGAGACCGCAATAAATCATTTCAAAATTTTCCCACCTTCAAATTAACCTATAACCTGTAAAATTCAACTGAAAAACAAACAAATCTGTTAGGGAAAACAAAATGCAAGATAAGCTGGTTGCATAAGTGTACACACCCTTTGTTGAAGCACCTTTTGATTTATTTACAGCATTCACTGTTCTTGGGTAGGAGTCTATCAGCATGGCACATCTTGACTTGCCCACTCTTCCTTGCACAAGCACTCCAAATCGGTCAGATTGTGAGAGTATCTCTTGTACACAACCCTCCTCAGGTCACCCCACAGATGTTCTATTGGATTTAGGTCTGGGCTCTGGCTGGGCCATTCCAAACCTGTAATTTTCTTCTTGTGAAGCCATTCTTTTGTTGCTTTGGATGTATGCTTAGGATCACTGATATGTTGAAAGGTGAAATTCCTCTTCATCTTCAGCTTCAGCTTTCAAGCAGGTGCCTGAAGATTTTGGGCCAAAAGTGACTGGGATTTGGAACGGTTCATAATTCCCTCCACCTTGAATAAAGCCCCAGTTTCAGCTGAAGAAACGCAACCCTAAAGCATGACTGCCACCACCATGCTTTACCATGGGTATGGTGTTCTTTTGGTGATGCGAAGTGTTGGAACTTTTGGAATTGTGGCCAGAAAGTTCAGCCTTGGTCTCATCAGAATATAGCATTTTCCCCAATGCTTTTGAGAGACTTGATTTATTTGTTTGCAAATTTTAGTTGCGCCTGGATGTTTTTCTTTGCAAGAAAAGGCTTCCGTCTCGCAACCCTACCCTATAGGCCAGACATGGAGAGTACGGGAGATTGTGGTCACATGTAGTACACAACCAGAAATTCCTGCAGCTCCTTCAGTGTTGCTGTAGGTCTCTTGGCAGCCTCCCTGATCAGTGTTCGTCCTGTCTTTTCATCAATTTTGGAGGGACGTCCAGTTCTTGGCAACATCACTGTCGTCTCATATTTTCTCCACTTTTTGACTGTCATCACAGCGTTTCATGGTATATCCAATGCTGTGGAAATTTTATTGTACCCTTCTCCTCACTCCTGAGACCGTTCAACAATGAGATCTCTTTGATGAGTAAGTTCTCTACAAACCATGGCTTTTGCTGTAGCAGGCAACTGCGTGAATGTCAGGAAAATCCTAATAGGACAGCTGAACTTTATTTGGTGTTAATCAGAGTCTCTTTAATTGACGGCAGGTGTCTAGCCAAGAAGAGTGAATGCTGTAATTAAATTAAAAGGTGCTTCAACAAAATATAACTTTAATGGTGCAACCAGCTTATTGAACTTTTTTTGTTGTTTTTGTCTTTCAATTGAATTGTACAGGTTATAGGTCACATTAAAGGCATTTTAACAGGGGTGTGTACACTTTTATATCCACTGTATATAGGTCTAATTCAAGTAGTTCGTATGTGTACACAGTTCAAAAATTTTTTTTTTAACATACATTTTAGCTTGCTTGACTATTTCTGCATAAAACATTTCTATTTGAATGAAGACATTTGTCTTTTTCTTATGGATGGGTTTTTTTTTTAGTAATTATGTAGAAATCGCACCTTGTGGAATATTTTGAATAACTCGGTGCATTTGAAAACAACCTAATCATCATATGTACATGTTCCCCTGCTTAGTGGCTCTTTCTGAGTATGTTGCACGTTTCTTGTCAATCTGTCAGAAATAAAAAACACTTGCTGTGTGTTAAGGAAGAAATAAAAGACGTTAGGGGTGAAATAAATTATGAGGAGTGGCTGAGTTAGACGAATATGAGCTCAGAGAACAAGATGCTGTCTGACACTTTCACTCTGGACGCCACAACTACAGATTACAGATGTTAAGACCTCAAAGTAGATTATTTTCCTATAACGGCACATCCCGACGTGTTTTATTCTTCTGATACCATTGCATTTTTCTTTATTAATTACAGACCAACACTTTGCACGTTCTATCCATTTATAGTCAAATTTAATGAGTCGCCACATCTGCAAAACAACTGGGTTCCGGCTTTCGCTTATGTTGTAGTTGTTCCCTCACCAAACTCTTTTTTTTTTTATCTCACTTGAAGTTACTAAGACAAACATGTTTTACAAAAAACGTGCCAACACAAGAGATTCCTTCCATAAATGTTCTCTTAAATAATATAAACATTCTTTCACCATAAAGACAATTATACATTTATCTTGGAAACACAGCTTCTTTTTTTTTTTCTTTTTAGAATATTTGAATTATATCGAGCATCTGCCATACAAGTAAATTAGGCATTACTATGGAGATGGTAAGATATTAGAACAAGTGCATCAATATAAACCTGCGATTTGAATGACGGACGGAACTGCTGTCTGAGCTGCTGCTATAGAAAAGACTTCCAACCAATCAGATTTGAGAATTCAGGAGAATTCATTCATTTGCACCGCAGCTTTATATTTGTAGAAAGATTTCAAATAGGCTTATGTTGAAGTACATTTCAAAACTATGAAAATGTGTGTGATTAGAGGTTGTGTGGTCCTACCTTTAATGATCACCTGGAGAGTATAATTGCCTTTATTCTTCCCGTTTGCATCAAAAGTCTCTAAAGTGTATGTTCCAAAGTCGCTCCTCTCTGCACTGGTTAGTATCATAGTTTTATTAGCATTAACAAACTGCCATCTTGAGGGATTTGGTGTTGGTGGGTTACTTTGGGTTTTTCTATATCTAAAAATTGGACGAGTGGTATGTGTCTCGTCTCTGATGTTTAGGTTAAACCCATCCTCCAGGGGCATTTGCAGGTGCAGTCCATGTCCCAGAGCTACATAACACTGATTACTCTCAGTAAATCTACAGACAACAGGATCCTGAGACAGCACTCCTGCAGAGAAAGAAAAAAATCAACAACATTTTATTTATTATTACACCGAAACACACCTCTGACCTATGTAAACTTCACTCCACTATTACAGGAGAGCTGAAATTTTAAATACAGAAAAGTGCTTAAATCTGCCTAAACGAAGACCAAATTTGCTAGTTTAATGAAAACTTAGTTACAAGTCGGTCTAACATTAACAAATCAAAATCTAGAAGCTTTACCTAAAAGAAATAACACCATGTGTATGAAAGTAGTCATGTATTCATAATGTTACTCAGCTTGTACACGTACGATTAGCCCTTAATGCTGAGTGTGCAGTGTTTGGGGTGTGACATAACTACAAATACCAGCACTTTAATAATATGATGAGAGATGATCATGCGAATACACTTAAGTCTGAAACAGGAAGTGCTTCATTAAATGCATAATATTAATGTTTAATAGAAAAGCAAAGAACACTTGATGTATTTTATATGACGTCTTTGAGACTTTCTGTTATAACACTGTATACAGTAGTATATACAATCTCATTGATTTTTTTTTTAATATTTTTGTATAAGATGAATACATTTCTTTAATGTATAGAAGCATCACTTCCCTTTTTAAATCTGACTAATATAAGTAGGTGCAATGAGGTTTGTGAAAACTGTGAAGTGTGTTTGAGTAAAACAGAACAGCTAGCCTATTGTTTTAACTGTACAGCAAATCCATCCAGCCATTATCTATACCGCTTTTCCATTAAGAGTCATGAGGAAGCTGGATTCAATCCCAGCTGAGTTCAGCCAAGAGGTTTGGTACACCCTGGGCAGGTTGCCAGTTTATCGCAGGGCTAACACACAAGCTCTGTAGCTATTTGATCCTTAGCATGAATAACTCATGTTTCAGGAGGAAACTTACCCGTGGCAGCTCCCAGGATCATTAGCAGGATTACAAAGACGTCCTGCATTTCTTTCTCGGTAAATCCAGAGAAAAGTGATTAAAAATATACAGAAATCCACAAACCAACCAAAGAGAAATGAACACCGTTCAGTTCTCTCTGACGATTTTCACAAGCCGGAGAGCTTTATAGTCAGACAAACACCCTCTGTTTTACACCCTTTCAGTTTGAGCTCGGAGAAGCACTGTGGGCTGGGTGAAGCTGAGGGTGAATGTTTTACATGACAAATAACATTCTTGTGATGAGGAAATAAAGGAAGTAAAACCATATTTCTGCAATTGTCCACTTCCCGTTTTCTTTCCTATAAAAATGGACAGAATGTTGCAATTGGTTTCAGTGGGTTCAAAAGAAATTCAGCTTCGTGTCTACTTTATTTCTAAGATGTGGTTGTTTGGGGAAAAGGAAACATTCTTCTTTAAAAGAAATGTCAACAATATTTCAATAGATTTTATATGGAAAGCCATGGACCTACAAGTGTACTGTTATATTTTACACCGTATTCGTCTTTTGTTTTTTGGCATAAAAGTAGATGTTGTTTATTATAAGGAATAAAATATACTGGGGCATGCTGTTTTAGGAAAAGAATAAAAGCAGAGTGACTATTATCACACCAATGTGAGAAAGTGTACGTCATTTCACGTGTGAGCTTTTCATATGCGTGTGTGTGAATGTGTTTTTCACGTGTCTATATGTGTGAGTCTCAGTAGCATGGACGCTCCTCATAGATAATAGCCACCGTGGTGCCCCGTTATACAGAATTAATGGGTGAGGCGGAGGATAAAGGCCGATTTACACTACTGCGGCGACCCTGCGGCTGTGCCTGACTTGCATCTCCAAAAATGTAACTACGCACCGAGGCGACGGAAACCAAAACAACTACGATTGGTCCGCTTGCTAGCTACACCTACGGCCTGTAAGTGTGCAGGTCTTGGTTATCATTGCCATGACAACTGTGCAAGCTGTGGAAACCATATATATAGGTGAAGCGCTCATATAGACATGTGAAAAACACATTCACACACACACACACGTATGAAATGCTCATACAGATACAAGTGAAACGAGATCAAAGACACGTGAAATGCTCATTCTCACACACGCACACACGTGAAATGAGCTGTATGTGTGTGTAAGCTCATTTCACATGTATTTATATGAGCATTTCATGTGTGTGTGTGTGTGTGTGTGAGAGAGAGAGAGAGAATGAGCATTTTGTGTGTGTGTGTGTGTTTCTCACATGAGCGTTTTACATATATGTGTGTGAGTTGTCAGTAGTATGGATGCGTGTGTGAATGTGTACATCTTTCAAATGTATCTGTGTAACAAAAGTCTGAATTATTTCCTACTCAGCCCCTCATAGTTCTCCCTTACATAGCATGGTTCAGTGCCTTTTTCTTTTTTTCAGAGCCTTACACCACAGCATTGTGCCAATGATTGCATTACTAATCAAATGACACTTCATGCTTTTTATTTATTTATAACCATTTGTCATTGCCCAGGCAAGATAAATTCCTGTCATCACTTACGTCATGTTAAAGCAGATACAAACAGTAGTTCCCTCTTCAGCTTCTCTTCTTATTTTTCTCTCTGTTTTGAGGTCAGTAAGGCAGAAGGTTACAATCGGGCATACTAGACTGGCCTAGAAGGACTACTTACTGAAAATGCGACGGTATTAACGATTACAGGGTTTTTGTTTAATTTTTGACAAATTTGTTCATTATTATTATGAGGAGCATCCACCATTCAAGTCGCTGGTAAGTTGTTATAGAAATGATAGAATATTAGAACAAGTGCTTTACTATAAACCTGTCATTTTGAATTACAAATGAGAGACTTACAGTAAAAAAACAACCCTCATGCAAACTAATAAAACAATATTTAACAGGGTGAACGGTGAAGAAAGAGACCAGTTTTGAAAGAAATATTACTCCAGTGAGGAGTCTCGCAACTGGGGTTTTTTTTTTATTATTTCTTTATTTTCTTGACTAATTGCAGACATGACTGCACTCCCACATACAGGGGGCTGAGAATTATAGAGTGACTTGACTACAGTTTCATAAAAATGGATAAACATTTTGATTTAGCAATACCTCACAGTTAGATGAAACTTTATTTCACAACAGTATGTTTGCTATTTGAATAAAACTGATAAGAAACCCATCCCAAGTCCAGCTGCTATGACCCGCTATGTAAAACATTTGCATGGTTGAATGTTCAGTGGAGTGTGTGGAGGAGATCGTCACAAAGGTTAGTGATTAACATTGCAAAAATCATCATCCCCGATTAACTCTGTGTTGATCATCTGATGTTGTCTGAAATCCCTGAAATGATACACCCTGTATTCAAGAGCCTAGCACCATGGTCCATGATTTGAGCTTGGGTTTGGGTTATTGTCTGTGTGGTGTTTCATATGTTCTCCCGACGTTCACATGGGATTCCACCATTTTTTCCGGGTTTCCTCCAACCTTTCAAAAACATGCCATTAGGTGTAGATCAATTCCTCACCATAAATGTTCCTGGAACAGGCTCTGGATCCTGTCCAGGATGAAGCAGTTACTGGAGATGAATGAATGAATGAATATTAACATACAGACTGCACTTACAAACATGTCCTGGGGTTTAAAATTTAAGAAGGATTTTCTGCAACAGTCAGCTCTAACTTTATAACAGGGGTATTCAACTAAAATTTGTAAAGGTCCAGATATCTAAAACTTTGCTGTCTGGATGAACAAGTAACTGACTGAATGGTGACAATGGTTACTTTTAAGTGCTTAACCTTTAGTTTATAGATATACAAAACAGTTATGTTCTCAGGATCTGCAATAGAAGCAACACTGGTTCACATTTAGAAACTATGAGATGTGTAGATCTTCTACAGTATTTTTTTCCAAATACTTGCGCATGAAGAGCTAAAAGCGATCCAGAGGCTGGAGAATGGAGGCAGCCTTGAAGGCAGTTTTCAGCTTGGTAAACGCATGATAGCTTCCTGGGGCCCGTTTTAGGGAGTGCGTTGAGGGAAGTAGTGATGTAACTGAACCCTTGTATAAATCACCTATGGAAGTTGGTGAACACCAAGAAACATTGGAGATCATTGACGGTTTGAGGAGTGGGCCATTCCATCTCCGCAGTCACCTTGGTCTGGTCCATGGCGAAACCCTCCTGGTCGGTAATTGCACCCCAGGGACAAAACAGTAGGGGCATGAAACTCACACTTCTCTCCTTTCACAAAGAGCTTGTTTTCCAAGAGGCAAGATAACACTTGCTTGGCATGACTTACGTGACTCTTAAGGGAAGGCAAATATATCAAGATATTGCCAATGTAAGCAGTCATGAATTTGGCCAGCACATCATGGAGCACATCACTGATGCGGCACCGGAAGACTGAGGGGGTGCAAGAGAGCAAATACGGCATCACGCAGTACTCATAGTGGCCAGAGGTGGTGCTAAAGGCTGTTTTCCACTCATCACTGGAGTGGATGCGCAAGAGACTATAAGTACTGTGGAGACTGAGCTGAGTAAATGTCTTGGCCGTTTGTGACTAATGGAAGAAGATAAAGATATTTGATGGTAAATACAAGGATGTAGCTTTCTCCTTTTTTACAATGAAGAAAAAGCTGACGGGGGCAGGAGAGGTGGAAGGACAGATGTAACCCTTTTGAATGCTTCATGGACATATTCATCCATGGCACGTTGTTCAGTGAGTGCGAGGGGGTAGATAGGGTGTCTTGCCAGTATGACCACATAGTGATCAGTGAAGTTTCCGACTGCTCCAGAGTCAGTCGAGGCTGAGAGAATGGAGACCGAGTGACCGAGGGGTTGCAGGTGAATGTGGACATTCTCTCAGCCTTGAAAGTTGATATGGGGTTCTGCATTCACCTAGGACAATGTGCCTCAAACTGATATGCAGTACTGCAGGAAAAGCACTGCCTCTCTTTACAGATGTAACAACTGTAGGTTCTACAAATTTTATCTGTTCAGACTTTGCTATGCTATTTCTAAACAAAAATCAGAAGCTTGAACTTGGCACAAAGGGCAAAGTTTGGCCCCTAAATTTAATTTTTTTTTTTTAAATTTTATCCACAAATGGCCAGTGTGGCTGCAGGCTTTCATTCGAGACAATTTGGAGGCACACTTGATAGACCAAGATGTAGCGGTTACCTGGATTTACACCCGCCCTTTGTGGATAATATTAAAGACCGATGGTTTAACAGATGTGACCGCAATAATGAGACCATAGCAATGTGGCTATGTATATTTTGTAACTGTATTGTGACAGCTTACATTCTACTAGTTTTCATTGTCAGAGTTGTCATGCTAGCTAACATTTGACAGGGGTGGCATCTTCATATCACTGTATCCATCCTGGAAAAGACTGAAACCTGGGTTCTAGTCCAGAATAAAACTCAACAATAAGACAACCATCTATAGACAAACAAACAAACAAAAAACACTGGATTCCAAACACCAATGGATTCATTTGTGCATGGAAGAGCAAATTTCAGAGAGCAAGACAAAGCTAAGGGTGGCACAGGTAGTGCTATCTGTGCTACACTCTGTGTCAGTGTGGATTGTGGATTTCAATCAGGTTCTCAGTTTTCCTCTCAGCTACAATAAACATGTGTAGATGGTTTGGTTACACTAAATTGTCCCTAGTTTTAAGTGTTAATGTGTGTCTATGGTGCCCTGGATGGATTGGGGTGCCATTCAATATAGTGTATAGTGTTAATTGACATTGGCTTCAGATCCACCATGATCCTGACCAGGAGAAAAGCTGTTACTGTGAAGATGAATGATTTAATTTTTTTTTTAATATCTGAGAGTGTTTTGCAGCTCTTTTTATGCTTTTATTTTAAAAATGTCTTGCAGTAAATCTCTACAAATATTCCCACATGTTTGAGCTCAAAATATCACTATCCCTGATCCCTGATATTAGTAATTTGTGCTCTTTGTCGGTCATTTTCATGAA
>JAQMYM010005406.1:0-10554 GCA_030014255.1 Parauchenoglanis ngamensis
TATATACTTTTGTGAAGCTGCTTTGAGACAATGTCTGCTGTTAAAAGCGCTATACAAATAAAATTGAATTGAATTGATCTCGATAGCGGTTGTCTCTTTCTTTGCCTGCGGAGGGGTCTCTGGAGCGGTTGCCTCTTCTTTGGCTATTTGAGGGAGCTTAGGAGCAATGGCCTCCTTTTTGGCTCTTAGAGGTGGCTCTGGAGTGGTTGCCTCCTTTTTGCAGGCATCATGAAACATTCCCAGCGCTTCACCAAAGTCTTTAGGATCCTGCACAAATAGATGCTCCATGGCTAGAAGTTTGTCTTCAAACATTCATGCAGGTCCCTTTAGCCGTCGTATCATGCACCTCACCCAAATGGGGTCTGAGGGCCTAGGCGCCATCAAGCTCTCCCGAAAGAGAAAGGCATTGGAGCAGGAAGATGGTAGGCGTGTTGCTTACCCCATCATATAGCTCAGGCGGCTCCATTTTCCATTGCTGCATAAAGAAGCTTGGCATGGTGGTCATGAAGCCGTCCTGGATCCACGGAGATCCCACTGCGTTTTCGTCTAGGCGAAGCATTATGTCAGGGTGTGGCTGCTGCTGGCGCCATCGCGGCATAGTGAAACACAGGTGCAGGCTCAGGACACGGAGGTGCAAGCAATGATGTGTTTATTAACACACCAGCAAAGGTACATAAACGGTAGGCTCAAGAGTAATCCAATACAGAAATAGGGTCAAGCGATCGGCAAACAGAATCCATAAGGGTAATCCAAAAGAGTGGTCAGAAACACAGAAAACTAGTCAAACACAGAGAATCAAACCACGGGTAAGGTAACCGCTCGGCTGATAACACAAGGCTATACAAAATGCTTCACAAATGCAAAGCGCATTTGGCAGTCTTTTAAACACAGTGTAATCAGTTCATGAATGGAAGACACCTGCCCTGCTCTGATTGGCTTGTAGGATGAAGAGCAGG
Organism: Parauchenoglanis ngamensis; assembly: GCA_030014255.1. Classification (NCBI taxonomy): domain Eukaryota; kingdom Metazoa; phylum Chordata; class Actinopteri; order Siluriformes; family Auchenoglanididae; genus Parauchenoglanis; species Parauchenoglanis ngamensis. The sequence goes on from JAQMYM010005406.1 coordinate 957, forward strand.
TGCTCATGGGAGCTGTAGTCCGTGTCTTCTCCATCACGCGGCACGCTTCCACATACTGAGGTTGATATATTTATTACTGTTCATATTACTGTTTACAGCCATCCATAGGCAAGAGCTCAAGAGAGTAAAAGAGAAAAAGAGAGCTTAAGAGGGTAAAATTAAGCTCAGAATTAAAATGAAAGTCCTACTATAATGGTGTCCAAGAAAGTGCCCTGAAAAGGTTTTTAGGGAAAATGTCATTTTACTGCATGGCACAACAAATATGCTAGACACTACCAAGATCAGGCTGTCCTTCCAAATGGAGTGCACATATGGACAGTAATAAATATATCAACCTCAGTATACTGGAGTTAAAAATTAAATAATGAATATAAGCTATTTTCAGCTTTCAACTTTAATTTGCATCCAAGTGTTCTAAAAGATATAGGAATTAAAGAAATTTTTATATGTGGTCCCCCCTATTTCAGTGACCAAAACTAATTAGACAAACTAACACCATTCACTCTGGAACAATGTCCGTTATCTGTACTGTGCATGTTGTCTTAATTACTAATGTATTTATTGTGAGCTGTTGTGTTGCATTTTAATCAACCTGTAAAGCCAAAGGCAAATTTCCACATCGGTGGACAAATTGTCATTTTTAACAAGGTTGCATATCCAATTTAGTTTAGTTATTTATATTTATAATATATACTATAATTAATAGTTTAGAAGTATTTCAAGAATTTATGAAAGGTTTTCCATACCTAGTGGTTTCCAGGTCTTTTGAAATTACCCGTTCTCATTGCTAGCTTTGCTTTTTGTCTGTAAACTAAATATTATTCTCTAAATTAATTAACAGGTGTAAAAAATACCTCTTGAATTCTAACTTATTGTATGAGCACAGTCTGCTGCTACTATCAGGTGGAAGTAAAAAATTGTAATTTGTTGGTCAGCGGGCCACCTATCATACTTTCTAACTGAGGAGATGTGGGCCAGTTAAAATCTGTCTGTGGGCTACATTTAATGCACATGCACTTTACTGTACACACTGGGCTCTTTAAGCACACATGAACAGTTTGTGTTGTACTTCAATCGCAACATTACACACCTACTGTACTGAGTGTGCAAACAGTGGAATACTTATATTCTGTCATTTTATAGTATCTATTTCTGTGTATTTTGTATATATTGTGTTTTTGTCAGTTTACTTAATTTTATACATCATCCAGAAGTGTGTAAATGAAGTAAGAATTTCATTGTGTGGGCCTACTGCACATATGACAAAGTTCATAAATCTTGATTTGGCCCTGGGGTCAGACTTTGCACACCCCTGCTCTAAGGCATGTGACAAAGTCTGAGATCTGTTGAAAAATGATTTTGAGCCATTTAATCTACAAGCAAAGTAGCATAACTGCCATGCACATTTCTCTAGGGATGTCACAAGATTTGCCAAAATGCATCTCCTTACCAGTTCTGCAGTGCTATTTTGTGTAGGACCCTGTCTTGCCTCATTTTTGCCCTTTGCAGGGCTCCAGACTGCAACTATTTTTGGAGATATTATGACTAAATTTTATAACTAGGTGCACCACTGCAACTTGCAAATATTCCTCCTATTAAAAAAAAAATCAGTGCATATTGATTAAACACCAGGAGAGAGTGAGAATTGGTATGAATGTGTGCGTGCAAGAGAGAAAGAGAGCGGTTGGAGTGGAGAGCTAACTATACATTTTTGCTTTGCTTTGGATTGTATAGGGGGGAAATTCATCTGATCAGTGAATAACCAGAAGTGTCATTGCATGATGGTATTGCAACTAGGTGAAAAACAGCTGCATTTAAAAGCAGTAATTACAGAAAAAGTTTGTTGTTTCCACTACATTTACATGGGAGCAATGTGAGTGATACAAGCAGGTTGCTAGAGGCTATATGCTGTTCATTTTCTATGATTATAACAGCAAAAGGCAAGTGACTGGGCAGAACTGCTAAAGTGAGAAAAAACAAAAAAACAACACAAATATGGAAAGATCTATGAATGAAAGTGAAGACCAGAACAGAGTGTGAGAAGAACAGCAGGACTGAGCTCACTACCATTATCACACTAGTTATCTACCATGAAACTAGTTAGCTAGTGAACTACTTACTGTCACGGAGCTCGCACTGTCGAGGCATAGCTGAGACACAAGTGCAGGATAGGGAGATGGAGGTAAGAGCAGTGCAGTGTTTAATAAACACACTGGGCAGAGGTACAAATATGGCAGGCAGAAGAGTAATCCACAAACATATACAGGTCAGTCGATCGGCAAACAGAGTAACATAGTAAATCTAAAGAGCAGTAGACAAACACAGAAAGTACAGTCCAAAGCACAGAAAGCAAACACGGCTATAGTAAATGCTCGGCAGACAACATGGAGGTTAGTCTAATGCTTCACAAATATGAAGCACGTATGACAGTCCTTTTAAACACGACTGTCACGACTTCCGCTTCTCATGTGAGAATTACTCGAATGGACGCTCCTCACATCGCCACAGCAACGGCGTCTAACGCATCGATTCCGACTTCCGGGGTCAAGGCTCCACTTCCGGGTCACAGAATTTAAACACGGAAGCCCGGAATCGCTATTCGCTCGTTCATGTTTTCTTCACGACTCATGCTACTAGCCCCGCTCTTCCCTACGAATATTTCATCCTCTATCGAACTCTTGGAAACATTTTATCCCCACGGTTTGGTTTACGTGCTTTCTGCACTTTCGGTTTTGTTTCTCCGCCTGTGCCAGTGTGCGGTTTTTGTTCCGTGTTTTTCCCGTTCGCCCTTCTCTCTACTCACCCGCTCACATGCGCTCGGACCAAGATCACGCTACTTCTGCCTGGACTACCGCACCGCGTCTGACCTCTACTAGTTCCGGTGAGAGTTTGGCTCTCTCCCTACGTGCACGCCGCTGCGCTTGTGGTCTCGCCGCCTAGAACGTTACAACGACTAATGAGTCCCTGAAATGAGATGAACCTGTTCCCGCTGATTGGGCAATTGGCAGGGAGCAAGTGCTCATGGGAACTGTAGTCTGTGTGATCTCTGTTGACATGCAGAGCTGCGTGCCTCCGCGACTTGTCATGATGTCATCTTAGACAGCTGACTCATAAACTGATGCAACATTGGATTGTACAACTTATTGTAATTGTCAGCCTAAAAAAATTGACATATATCAATTCTAATAACCCATATACAAGTTAAAACGTGTGACGCCTGTGGCTATGCAAACTTGCCGTCAGAGAGAAGCTGGTGCTCCGCCCCTCCGAGTAAAAGCCACAGCGAGGGCAATTCAGGATCAATTGCAAAGGTCAAATTCCTTTCAGGAGGCAGGCATGTCAGGAGCGAATTATATTAGTCTAGTCTTGAGATGACCAGGGACTGAACAAGCACCTGAGTGGCCTGTGTGGAAAGAACTGGACGAATTCATCTGATGTTGAAGAGGAGAAATCAACATGAGTGAGAAAGATTAGCAATATTAGACCCTCATATCAACCCTAGGAAATTGTCCAAAGAAACCCCAAGGATGCATGCAGTGAAAGAAGGAGAAATCAAAGAGATGTCCAGGAAGATCACAAGATCCTGATTGTGGGGATAAAGCAGCTGGACAGTTGAACAGCAGTTCAGTTTTGCTGGGGTTGAGTTTCAGCTCATGAGCTGCCATTCATGAAGAGATGTCTACCAGACATATTGAGCTCTGGGCAGAAACATGATTGTCTGAGGGAGGAAAGGAGGGGATAAGTTGAGTGCCCTAAGGTCTAAGAACCCACATGAGGATATCACCTCACAAAGAGATCAAGTATCGAGGGAGAACAGAAGAGGACCATGTACTGAACCCTGAGGGATGCCAGTGGATGCCAGTGGAGAGTCTGATGGTGCACTGTCTTGTCACTTTAGCGTTGCACTGTCTTGTCCTGTGATGTCTACACTGTCTGCAGCGTCTGCACATTTTGCACACTTTATATTGTCTTATGTTGTCTTCTGTTTCACACATGCACTTTTGTACTTCTGTGTTGTCTTATATGTTCCTGGAGGAATGTTGTCTCATTTCACTATGTACTGTATCATCTGTATATGGTTGAAATGACAATGAAAGCTACTTGAACTTGAACTTAGTGCCAGAAAGCCAAGAGAGTTATGGGAAGCAAAAGTGGGGATGAAATCAGCCTTCTTTACAGCAGACTGGCAATTCCAGAGCACACCTACCACCCCTGTTTCAGACTGGGACAATAGTGGAGGGTAGATAAGGTTGCTAGTAGTACAGCCTCTGGATTGTGGATGTGATCTTCTGGGTCTATGAGACAGAAATAGGGTTGAGGCACATGTATGCAGCTTGGTCAGGAGTGAGGTCAATGAGTTTAAGTAGGGCTAATAGAGTTGATCACCCTAGTTGAGCAAGAGGAAATAGACATTACTAAATTATCATTTGTATGTTCCTAACTGTTGCAGGATATGCTCTGATTGTTGCATACACACCTTCAATATATGTTAGTAAGCCCTGCCCCCAATTCACACCTTAAGGGAGACTGAAAATACTGTGCATTAGTCACCTGAGAGAACTAATTAGCATAGACTAGTAGACCCTTCTAAACAACACTACAGAAATAACAGTACTAGTGGCAAGAATCTAGGTCCAACTAAGTCAAGTAGTCCATAAAAAGTCAGAATCCTACCTTACCAGTAGAGAAAAAATTCAAGATAGAACTTAAAACACACTAATATGCAAACTGTGAGGAAATAGAAAGACTTGTACAGCTGAATGCAAAAAACCCTGGTTACAACTGTATGTAGATGTTTCTGTTTTGTATGCTTGTACAATATATTACACCTCCTCCAACCAGGAAATATGCTAAGGGAGCTGGTATTGAAGCTTAAACTGGGAGAGATTTGAATAGATTAATATCAGTTACTTACTGTGTCCCAAAGGAAAAGATCACAGGGGTAGTTTCTCTCAAACTACCGAACATTGAATCTCCATATGCAATGATTATAGGTCAAAGGGGTACTAATCAGAATACTTATGAGTGCTCTCTTCCTTGGTTTATTTTTTTCCTTTCCCTCTTTCTGAGTTTGTGGCTTCTCAACCCTGTTCTCCCTCATTTTACATCTCCACTCTGTGTTTAAATAGAGATTTTAACTTATTTTTAGATTTTTACAGATAAAAGGGAAAATTCAAACACAGGAAATGCTAGGTACATGTAACATTTAGATAGTTCATGGAAATGAGGAGTCAGGAGGCAAATAAAAAATGTGCTCTTTATTTTTCTACATTTCAATTTTCTATTTTTTCTACTTGTCAATTTTTCTATTTTTTTGCCTTTCAGCAAGTTTAATTCCCTACATACACACATGCTCACACATGGCTCTGTGTTATTCATCTCTCTCTCTTGTCACTGCCATTTCTGAAAGCACAGAAATGCAAATAATTAGACTCCCAGTAATCAGACACAAGTGTGAACCATCACGTTACCTGCCAGGTCAACCTGCCTCCTTTCCGTTCGCAGCTGATGCTTGACCTCACCTCTGCTGCCACAGTACAGTACACTGAATGAGAATTCTTTTTTGAAAACCCACATATAGCCTAATTGCATACTGATATTTGTAGTTTGTTAAACTAGTTAAACTATTCTATGGTGAAGTCTAATTATTGTAGACAAGACAGGTTCTGTATTTATATTTCAGAATTATTTATTATTTTTTTCTAAAAAATGACTTAATTACAATGTTCGCTAAGTCGCATTGTGGAATGGATGACATCTTTTTTTGTTGTGGGTGCATATTCTGCAATATAGCATTAAAAATTACTCCAGCAATATCATTAAACCCTTTCTTTAAATTGAGGGAATAACTGTGCAGATGTTTCATAGCTAGTTTACGCATAAGGCATCCACTGCAAAAGAAGCTTGAAACACAAAAATGGGTGCATAAACTTCATTTAGCCAGTCAGGCAAAGACTCTACAAAATAAAAGACTTTTAAATCACCATAACCAAAGCCATAATCCTTGTAAACATAGAACATAGAAACATCAACCATCAGCAAACAGAAAGAGACTGTGTGGCAGCACACAGCAAGCATATTATGGCATGAGCAAAGGCCCTTTGGTTCAGTTTAATACAAGCAATCATAAAACAAAGAGGAGTCATCTGAGGACAGTTTGAGGATTATTTACTGCTACACCACCACTTTTGTGCTTTTCATACATATTAAGGTAAAGGAATTTAATTAGGTTAGAGAAAGATTCACTGAACATTTTGGGGTTAGGGTTTTGTGAAGTGTAATAGGAAATTAAATCCCCCCTCAATACAGTCTATAATTACCTATGATGCATTACTCACCACATTTACTTGTGGAGGTCCAGAACCAGGTCTGAGTAATTTTCTCTGTCTTGTGCTTCCATTGCTGCCCTGCACAATGGCTGACTGTCTATCAGACTCAGCTGCTCAAGACATGAATATTTCAATCCAGTATTAATACAGACGTCTTCATTATACTGTGTAGCACATTCACTAAAATTTGTTTTTAATTTGACAAATGTTTTAATCCCAAGCATTTTACAATTCAGAGATTACATAATCCCAAGCATTTAGCGCTAAGGGGCTTGCTAAGGGCCCAAATAACACCTTAATCACAATTTAGTATCTTAATCACAGCTCCAAAGCAGTTCTATAAGGCAGTCTGTATAATGGTGTATTCTAAATGCTGAAAATGTAAATAAATAAGCAATTTAAAAATGACATTTTACATCAAAATGTAAAATCCATATTGCAGTAATCCATGCATTTATATGATTTGAAGTCGATCTTCTTATCCATAAATCTATACACACAGGAACATGAGTAGGAAACAAATGATTTTCCAAAATTATGAAGTTTCATGAATACCAGATTTTCTTGTGTAAACGCTTGCACAAAATTTACAAAACAAATCTTATCTTGCTTGATTAATGAGGCTCAAGAAACAGATACAAAAGAAGAGCTGACTATCATTGTATTCATTGCTGTTACATACTGTACAGTACTTCCTCAGCATATAGCTAATATAGTGAACTTGTAAATAATGTTTTGAAATATCTAGCATACAGTATATAGTGTATGTGTCCTGCCACATCTATTGCACAGCTGGTATCAGGTGTAACACTGTACCTGTTTGATCTAGCAGCAAGCTCGCTACCATTGAACTAGACATGGCATTCCATTGAAGAGGAAGTGAATGGCACCTCTTCAGTACCACTTTAAAAGGAGGGTCTTGAGGTGAAATACCAGGAGGGCGAGAAAGAGCCTGAAATTCAATAGATCATATTAGATACTAATCACCTGGTTAAGTACATAAATGTCATAAATATCATAAATATCAACCTTTAAGAATATTTTCACTTATGCAGTACTTAGTACATTTGAATCAAACCCTGATGTGTTGAGTCTTTTGACATAGAGAACAGCCACTGACACTGCTAGAGGTGGCTTGGTTCCACTTCCATGTGATGCACTTCTGATTCCACACAATGGTGTAAATCTAACATGCTATGTATGATGGGTGGCAGCATTTTTACTTATTCATTAATTAAATTATTTATTTATTTATTTACAGTTTTGTACACTCTGGTCTGGAATCAGCAAACAGACTAAAAGATGAGAATGCACCCTGCATTTTTTAATAATTCTCAGGTAAAGTGGTGGAGCTAAAAATTAGATAATGACTTTTTAAGGAAGATGAGTGGAATGGCTAGCAGAAGCCCACAGGAATAAAAAGTAACATTCAATAATATTTTATTAAGTGGAGGTACTACATGTAGTACTTTGTGCATAAGAGCACAACATTTTTTGTAATGAGTACAGCAGTATTGTATTTTATTTACAAGAGCATCTTATCAGTCTACATCCAGTCAACAGGTTTCTCAGTGATGTATCTGAAGACAAATGGCAAAAATTAAGAAATGTTCATGGGAACAAGTTTGTGATTTTCCATAAATTGTCACACTTGCAATGTGTGGAATGCAGCCTTTAAAAACACTTCTCTAGGGTTCATTTTTGTCTATCAGTATTGCTTTTCAAATAGAACAGTATTCACTACATTACTCTCCTTCTACTGTATATAAATTGTACCATTTCACTGTGTTACACCTAAGGTCTAATTAGTTGACAAACAAGAGAAGTATTCCATAGAGATCAGAAGTTTTTAGCATTTTTAGATAATTCATTACTTTAACAGAATTAGAGATATGAACTCTAGAGGATCTGAAGCTTTCTGGACTTTCCTCACTCACTCACACAGCAGTCACCTGTTGAGACCTAGTTTCAGGGATATGAGGTTATGAAAGAGAGAAAATTAAGTTGCCAAAAGTACAATTCAGACACCTTAGCTTGCTTGCTGAGAAATGGCAAGGTAATTAAGCTGTACAAGCCATTTAATGTGCACTAATTAGGGATGCTCTACCTTCCACCTAGCAGATCAGTGCTGTCACAAGATGTGGACTGTTCTACACAATCGCACCCAGTTTTCCAGTCTTACAGAGTGGACACATGGACACATAGACATTTTGAAGCCAGAACCCAAGAGCTAAATACTTAAATAGTTTCAGTTCACTGAACCATAGATCAACAACTCAAAGCAAAACTCAGCTGCCCTTTGTACACTAGGGGAAAAAATAAATAAAAATTGCATATTTTAGTGTCTCTGCCTGATATGATGCGAAAGAAATTGTTCATTGTTTGATTACTGTTTTTTGTTGTGTGTATACACACACACACACACACACACACACATACATATCTGTAAATCCAAAAAAAAAGGTCACCACCTGGATTTAACAAAGCAAATAGGTAAGAGCCTCCTATTGAGTAATTACTGCATGGATGATTATTATTCAGCTGGCAACAAGTTATTTAATTTAACTGATGAAGTGAGTAGCTTCTCATTTCTTAAGCAACCATGTCCGAAGACACATCTTGTGGTCATGGAAAAGATGTTAATCTGTTTCAAAAGGGTCAAATTATTGGCATGCATCAATCAAAGAAAAGGAGATTGCTGGAACTACTAAAATTAGGTTAAGAACTGTCCAACGCATTATTAAAAACTGGAAGGATAGTGGGGAACCATCATCTTCGTGGAAGAAAAAAATCTTGAATGATCGTGATCAGCGATCACTGAAACGTTTGGTGGAATCAAATCATAAAAAATCAACAGCTGTGTTCAACAGTGACAGTAAGAGCATTTCCACATGCAAAATGAGACGGGAACTCAAGGGATTGGTACTAAACAGCTGTGTAGCCTTAAGAAAACCACTGATCAGTGAGGCTAATTGGAAAAAAAAAGGAGCATAAAGATTGGACTCTGGAGAAATAGAAGGTCATGTGGTCTGATGAGTCCAGATTTACACTGTTCCACAGTAATTGGCAAATCAGGGTAAGAAGTGAGGCGCATGAGGTGATGCAGCCATCATGACTTGTGCCTACTGTATAAGCCTGTGTGGGCAGTTCTATGAACTGGGGTTGCTGCAGTTTGTCAGGTCGAGGTTCAGAAACATTATGTGCCCAAAGAATGAGGTCAGCTGACTACCTGAATATACTGAATGACCAGGTTATTCCATCAGTGAATT
>JAQMYM010005407.1:0-10553 GCA_030014255.1 Parauchenoglanis ngamensis
GCCAATCACAGCGAGTCCATTCTCATGACAATAAGACATGTCTGTTGTCGGGCTGCAGGAAATTTTAATCGGGCCGCGTCTGGCCCGCGGGCTACTAGTTTAATAGGCCTGTCTTAACAGTTCACTACCCTGTGGGCAGGATCATGATATAACTCATGTTTTAATGTGAGTAATATTATCATTCATTTGTGGGAATGTGAGAAGCGTGATGTTCCTGCTTGAATTGACCAGAACAGCTTTATGTTTTTTTAAGCAGCAAATAGCGAAGCTATTTGAATCAATTAGCTTAAAATAGTAAAAAGTTAAACTAGCCTATTTTTTCTGTCCCTGCTTTCGGTTCACAAGTCAATCCCAAAAAGTGTTAATACACTAATCTCGGGCACTGTAAACTAAGAGTCAAATGATAATCTTTGGAGTTGATTCCGCATACTGAAAATGATTCGCCTCGCGTGTGCACACAGCAAGCAAAATGAACACAGCATCAGAGAGTCTCAGTGAGTGAAACAGGCAGCTTGAATTTATTTTATCTTTGTTTTGAATTCGTTCAAATTTTGAACAAATCATGGCTAGAAATACAGACATGCAAAAAGTGTGGTAAGTGATTAAAAAAGTGACAAGCAGTAAATGCTGTAGGCTACATACCATGAGTTAGTCTGACTGTATATTCAGCACCATTCATATATAATTCTCATATAGGAGTGCTCATATTCTCATGCTGGGACAGATTAGCTGATAAATGACACTAATGTTGTAATTATTGAACTGCTATTTAATTAAGCCTAGTTAAGAAAAAGGTCTGTAGTAGTGCTGATTAAAATGCTGCAAATAAATATTCTAAATAAATACCTTTTGTATATAATATTTAAAAAAATAAAATGAAACCAAATGAAAGATTATTCAATTAACACCCTAAAAATAATCAAATAAAAAAATAATTATTAAAAAAATAAATAAAAAATACTCCGTAGTTGCAGCCCTTAATAAGAATGATATACCACATGCATATGTACACAACACCACCCTGGTCTCAAGTGAAACCACAGCTAACCTTACAGTCACCAATTAATTATCATGGCCTCTGGTTTAAAAATAAATAAACAACAAATTAAAGACGCACGTTTTTTTTTAAGTGGACAAGTGGGTTGCCTCCAAGTGATTACTCAACAGGAATATATGTTAATTGTAGTACATGCACCAAATAACAGTTCAGGAGTTATTTACACTTTGTGGAGCAAGTGGTTAAGATGGTACCGTCTACTGAAATAACTGTTTCAATAGTAAGATTCAGAATGACAAATGGAGGTTCTACCTAGACTGGAAAGGAAGGAAACAACTCATTATTCTTCCACAGCTTCGTGAGGGACCATGCGAGTATGCTAATCCTGTCTACATGGGTTTTGTAAACTGGTGAAAGCCCATGATTCTGTGCCTCAAATTTGCGGAGAGTGGTACTGCAGGAGTACAGGGTATTGAGGTTGCTCCTTGTAATGCGATTTATAATAATGTAAATGCACTATGAGGGTTGTGTCCACATTCTTGGCCATGGGTTTCACCTGAAGAAAGGACAGGAAGCTCCCTTAAAGCACTAAACACGATCATCATTTAACATCTATCATGTCCACTTGGAACTTAGATGTAATTCCAATTATTTATTTAAAACAAGATATTGGCACCTGCTTATTATTTTTAAACTAGGCCCAAAAACACCATCCAGACTTGTTCACACAACTATGTTCCAAAACAAACCCAATTTGGCATAAAAAAATCCTCTCTTGGCAACCCTGTATAGCCTTGAAACATAGTGAAAAGTCTGTTTGCATTGCATACCAATATTCTGGATCACAAGTGTGGCAGAAGGTTTTAAAAAGAAACCAATCTTAATTGTGCATGTATTTAACATGTGTTATTTCTCATTTCTCAATGTTACACAAATGATAGATTAATTGAAAAATACAAGCATAATTAGTACGATGTTGATGTTGCTAAATACATACAAGCAAACAAGCAAATAGTCACTGTAAACATAAATTCAGCGTTACAATCTGAAAGGACAATCATTGAGATTACAATCTGAACAGAATGTCATGTTTAGGGCACAGTCAGTGTGTCTCACATCTTTCTTTAAACAGCAATTATGCTGCATGAAGATAATGCCACAATCCAGACATGCAACAGAATGATGGATAACATCACTCTGGTCCCTAAATCTGTCACTGCCTAACTTTGCATTTAGAATTTATTTAAAGAATGTTTAATTAATAATTTAATGCCATTTCCTATCCAGCCATGAACCATACCAAGAAATCTCGACAAAGCCGAAGAACATTTCTTGTTTACATGAATTCCACTTTCTGTTTGCCAGGGATGGTTACAAAGTGCCCAGTGAAGTTCACTGGAGTTTACCTAGAAGATCCCCAATAATCAGGATGATCAAAACAAACACGACTCCTGGCCACTCAGCTCTAGTGGTGTGGCAGAGCCAGAACAGTTATTCAAACCTCTAGTGTTGTATAACCAGAAAACCCTTTCCTTTCAAACAGATCAAATAAGAAAATTGCTCAGGACATTTTTAATCTCCTTTTACATGTATTTTCATGTGCTGGTCAGTGTGATAACTCCATGTTCCCTGAATGTGTAATTCCTTTGTTTTTCAGAGTTACAGGGAAAGTTACAGGGAAGTCAGCAACTAGACCATGCCTCGTGTCAAATCCATTGGAAATTCATGCTTCGAATTTTAAGAAGAGTTCCACAAACACTCTTGCTTCATAAAATGATCATTTTAACAACATTCAAAAGGTTGTCCCTATAGTGCAGTCCGTAGTGGGTGCGAATTCGAATTTCACCCCAGGACTGACCTTTGAAAATAAACAGTGAGCAGCTCTGAATTAAGAGAGGCAGGAACAGTGATCCATCTCATTACTCTTCAGTATAAATTCCAGAAACTCAAAAACATCAGTGAGTTGGTCATTAGCTATCCACCTGGATCGCTGATCATTAACTTCAGAGTTCTTATTTTGACTTTTAGTTCTGGCTGATCCCAACTTGATCTCAGCTATGTCCGCACTGTAGCAAGAAAGACACATGAGGACAGCTAACTATATTCACTGTGCATGTCTGCTCATTATCCAAGTGTCCAAATACTAGATTAGGGAGGGGTCCAAGATGAAGAAGCATGGAACATGGTGTTCCTTGGAACATGGCTCCTCAGGACGGTAGCCATCCCATTTGAAGAGGTACTGGAAACCCTGGCCTTGGCAGAGCATATCAGGTAGTGTTGTGGTCATTGATGATCCAGGTTGGAGGAGGAGGGTGGGCACAAAGGGCTGACATACTGGTTTGAGCTGGGAGATATGGAAAGTGGGAAGAATTCACATGGACCTGGGTAGTCTCAGCCTGATGCGGAGGGGCTGATGAGGCAACCAATCCCAAGTGAGATGTGAGTTTTTGGATTCTGTCAAGAAGGGAATCTTTAGAAGAGGGTCAGACCGTCTGACCTGGCTGGTTGTGGGGTGCAGGTGCCCTGTGGCAGTCAGAGATATGCTGGTTGATGGGAGAATATCCACATACCCAACATGATCTGAGGTGGGCCTGGACTGATGGTATGGTGATGTCATTTTTGTGAGCAGGAGAAAATAGGGTGTTGATAGCCTAGGGAACCTTTGAAAGGTGACATACTGGTGAAGGCACTGATCAGAAAGCATATTTGACCCAGGGGAACTGTACACTCCAGGAAGCTGTGTTCCAGGCAAAAATGCATTGAAGTGCTGTTCAAGGTCCTATTTGGCTTCCTCAATCTGGACATTGGTCTATGGGTGGAAGCCTGAAGACACAAGGCCTTAACAGAAAGATTTCCAAACTTGGGGGATGAATTGGGGACCCAGGTCAGAAACAATGTTCGAGGGAATACCAAAGATAAGGAGTGGATAAGGAGTTTCATGGGTGGCAAAGAGTTTGGGAAAGGCTACGAGTGTACTGACTTAGAGAAATTGTCAACAATAGTTAGTATCACTGTGTTACCTTGTGAAAGAGGCAGGTCAGTGACAAAGTCGAGCATGATATGTGACCAAGACGCCAAGCTGATGGGAGGCTTTACCAAAAGCACACATAGCGCAGGTGGAAATGAAGGCACAAGTGCTGGCATTTTGGGTTGGCCACCAGAAAAGGGTGTAGCTGACTTCTAGGTGACAGGCAAACCAGGAAGTGCTGACCCTCTGAAGAACCTGGGAATGAAATGAGTCAGGCACAAAGAGACAATTATAGGGGATGTTACCTGGGTCAGTTTGCATCCAAAGGGTGTCTTAACCACATCCTTAACCTCCTAGGTAAAACACAGGATGGTGAGAGGATGATGTCAGCACTGGAATGTGCTTCCTCAGAGATCTAATGGCAACAGAGCATCTGGCTTGACAGGAGTTTAGCTGTCTGGATGTATGCCAGGTTTTTGTGGCCTGTCTAGACGATAAAAAGCTGGTCCATTCCCACAAGCCAGTGTTCCTATTCTTCCAACCCAAATTTTACAGTGAGCAGTTCCCTGTTCCCGACATCACAATTGTGCTCTGCAGTGAATAACCAGCAAGAGTCTGAGGCAAAGCACTGGGAGAGTACTCCCAATGACGAGGTGAGCTTAGAGAGGGGTGCCACCACCCAGCTGTAGTCTCTGATAAAGCAACCTTAGTCACATAGACCTAAAAAGACTCACTGGAGCAGTTTACATCTCATAGGTTTGGGCTTCTCTGCCACTGCCCAGGATCTTTTTCTGAATCTGTACTTACTCTCCCACTATACAATATCTCCCTACTCTCAATAATGTACAGTGCAGTTGAGTCCCTTAGGACATCATTTACCGGGGCCTGGAATACTGCTGGAGCCTTGGGCAAGCCAAAAGGCATTACCAGGTATTCAAAGTGGATTTGAGGGGGGGTGTTAAAGGTTGAATTCCATTCTTCTCGCTCCCGTATTCTAACCAAGTGAAAGGCATTACGTCCAACTTAGTGAAAACAGTGGCTTGACTGAAGGCCTCAAATGAGTTAATCAGTGGCAAGGGATTTGTAGTAACATTGTTCAGGCCATGGTAGACAATACATGGGTGGAGCTAACCATCATTTTTTGCCTCAAAGAACAAGCCTGTTTTGAATGGGGAATGAGGGTCGAATGATTCTGACTGTGAGGGAGTCACTGTTATACTTCTCAATAGCTTCCCTCTCAGGACAGGACAGGACAAGCTGTACAAGCAACTGGAAGGCAGTGAAGCTCCAAGAAGGAGGTCAAGAACACAATTATATGGGTGATGAGGGGGCAGGGAAAGAGCCCTTTTCTTGCTGAAGACCTCTCCCAGGCCATGATGCTCAGAGGAAACAGTGGACAAGTCAGGGTTTTCAGGGACAGGTGAGGTGGCAGTGACCACTACTGGTAAAATGGCTGATTGCAGACACAGGGAATTACATGATGGACTACCAGTAACTGCTCTCCTGGTAGACCAATTGATATTGGTGTTATGATGGATTAGCCATGGGTGGCTGAGGAATAAAAGAGAAAGAGGAGAGGGGATGAGGCTGAGCTGAATTTGCTCACAATGGTTACCACAGAGGAGGAGAAGTAGAGGCTCCATGCAGCGTGAGAGACAAGTCAGGAGTCTTCCATGCAATTCCCTGATGTGCAAGGGGCATCAAGAGTAGTTTAATTTTAATAGTTTAAATTTAATAATTTTAATAGTTTAACATAAAGAGCCAGTACAAATCTCATTGCAAAGCTGATACCCCTGATGTGATCAATACTATTCTCGTAGCTGACATAACCCAAAAAATTACCTGCACTGCTCACAGGATACTGTAGGACCATGCAGCCATCATAATCATGTGTGAGACTGAAATTATTTTAAATGTGTTAACCCTTTGATAAAGCAATACTATTAAAGCCTGATAAAAAAAAAAAGAAGTCAGTCCATAGTTCAACAAGTAGCTATGAATGAAGTATGTCAGCAAAACTTGAAAAGCTGGATCAGGGCATGAATTTCATTGCAAATATTGAATATAATATCCTGCAACATTCTTGCGAAAACTAGCACTTATAATCCAGAAATTCTCACACACAGAGACGTCTAATAATGTTCAGCCAATGTTTGCCCCGGCGCAGAATATCAGACCAACTTCTAAACTGGACAACACACTTGGCGTGATCTTTCTCTCTCTCTCTAAGGATAAGGATACTGATTTTTGGATTAAGTATAGAAAATGTTGATGCAGTTCAACAGTCTGAAACTATCTCAGATCATTATCTCCTCTCTTTTAAAATATGTCTTAGTTATAATATATGCACCTTGCCACACTTTCATGACAAATGAACATTCATGTCAGCTACTGCACAGAGTTTTATCAAAGATCTCCCTGAACTATTGTCAGTACCTGCTCCTCATGGCATATGCGAGTGAGCCTGATGGACTCGACCACTCGCATAGTGCTTTTGATCTCTCCGTCTCGCACAGCGTGGAAGCAGAGGACTACAGCCCCCACAAACACACACTCCCAGCCAGATCATGTGACCCGAAATTGGATGCAGACATATCCAATTCAGAGACAATCAGCCATGTTTAAAAGGACTGCTTTTGCACTTCGTGTTTGCGAAGCATTAGTTTAGCCCCCCGACACTACTGCCATGCCATGACATACCCGTTTTTGTGTTTCTAGTGTTTTGGACTCTGCCTGTTGTTTTGACTTCTGTGTTTTGATTATCTTTGATATACTGTTTGCCGATCACTCGACCTTGTTTATGTTTTGGATTATTCTACTGCCCGCCGATTTTGTACCTCTGCCTCGTGTGTTTTTAAAATAAAACATGATGAGTTTCACTATGCCTTCTCCTCACCTGCGCTTGTGTCTCGCCAAACCCTGCAAACATGACAGAATGCTTCGCCCGAACAAGGATGCAGCAGGAGAATGGCAAGACGGCCGTATGCACACCATGCCCTCCTTCTTACAGAAGGTAGGATTGTTCGTCCCGGGACCTTACGATGGAGTGGAGTGTCCTCCAGGTGGATTCTTAATCCAGTGCCAGCTCTTTTTCGAGGACCTGCTGGGTCCCAAACCCGCGGATGACATCTGGGTGCAGCGCATGATACGGTGGCTCACTGAACCTTCTCGTATATTCGCTGAGAGCCTTATTGGGATGCAGCACCTGTGCCTTCAAAACCCCAAGGACTTCGGGGACACTTGCTCAGGGTGTTCTATGTAGCTAAAGGGGAGGATACCGCTCCAGAGTCCCCTCCAGTGCCAAAAAAGTATGCAACCACTCCAGAGCTCCAAGCAAGTTACAGTTACAGCAGACATCATGGAACCTGTTCCAGTAGTAACACTTTCTGAGCCAGCACCTGCTCCTGTCACAGCTCCAGCCGCAGAACCAGTTCCAGTCACAGCCACGGAACCCAATCCTGTTCCAGTAGAAATGACAGACACAGAGTCCGTTCCTGTCACAGCTCCAGTCTCAGAGTCCGTTCCTGTCACAGAGTCTGTTCCAGTCACAGCTCGAGTCACAGACGCTGCTCAAGCTACAGATGTACTCAAGTCACAGAGCCAGTTCCTGTCACAGAGCCAGTTCCTGTCACAAACACAGATCAAGTCACAGAGCCTGTTCCTGTCACAGATGCCGCTCAAGCCACAGAGCCAGTTCCTGTCACAGATGCCACTCAAGCCACAGAGCCAGTTCCTGTCACAGATGCCACTCAAGCCACAGAGCCAGTTCCTGTCACAGATGCCGCTCAAGCCACAGAGCCAGTTCCTGTCACAGATGCCACTCAAGCCACAGAGCCTGCTCCGGTTCCAGTCACAGAGCCTGCTCCTGTTCCAGTCACAGAGCCTGCTCCAGCTCCAGTCACAGAGCCTGCTATTGCTCCAGTCATGCCTGAGTTCCTGCCTGAGTTCCTGCAAGGGTTCCGCGTGGGGGGGGGTTCTGTCAGGACCTGCTCCTCATGGCATACGTGAGTGTGCCTAATGAAGTTGGCCGCTTGCGTAGTGCTTTTTATCTCTCCGTCGTGCGCAGCGAGGAAGAGCGCACTTCCGCATTTTGGTGTGAGCGACAGAGGACTACAGCCCCCACAAGCACACACGCCGAGCCTGATCATGTGACCCGAAATTGGATGCATCTACGTCCAATCCAGAGACAATCATGCGGTGTTTAAAAGGGACTCATTTGTGCTTCGGTTTTGCAAAGCATTAGTTTAGCTGCCGGACGTATTGCCAAGCCCTAGATTACCCGTGTTTGCTTTCTAGTGTACTGGACTCTGTTTTCTGTTTCCTGTTCTTTGTTTTTTGGATTATCTTTGATATACTGTTTGCTGATTGCTCGACCTTGTTTATGTTTTGGATTATTCTACTGCCCGCCGATTTTGTACCTCTGCCTTGTGTGTTTTTAAAATAAAACACGATGAGTTTCACTACGCCTTCTCCTCACCTGCGCTTGTGTCCTGCAAAACCCCACAAACGTGACACCAACGACAACTTTTCATCCCTCAAGCTCAACCTCATCCCAACTAATAAAACAAAATGGTAAAAATTGTGTAATATCTATTCTTTAAGCTTACTTTTGCACCAATCTGATTCCCACACTGACTAGCTTGCAGGTGAACGATTTCCCTCATTTTTTAGACAGACAACACAAAACTCAAAAATTGCCTCAAACACTTGTTTAACACCAGCAAAACTCTGACAAGCGGCTGCCGTTACGTGGATTTAAACGACGCCAGTGGCTAATCAAGACATCAATCATTATTTAACGGACTTCTATTGGGACTCAAAATAAGCAAGTGGTATCATGGACTTTGATTAGCCACCTTAGATTGCGTTCCGTTTTCAATAGTGATGGGAATTTGGGCTCGGTTTTGTTTGTCAGATCAGGATCAAATTCTTTGCCAAACTATGGCTGAAATGGTTTAATGAAATTATACAAAGTACAATTTATTTAGATACAAAGTATTTAAATAGTTGTTAGCCTAAATCAGCAGACTACAAATGTACATTGATAAAAATATTAAGCATCCCTGCATTGTTATTATGCTGTTTTATCTGTGCTTTAGTGTGAAGATTTTTTCCATTAATCCTGATACATCCATAAACATCCCTTATATGCACAGCTGTCAGACACTCCTTACCATTCATGACATTTAAGCAGTTACATTGCCTACAGCCAATAAATAAATTAAATAAAACAAACAAACAAACGGCTCATGCAAACGACTCATTCATGAATGACACATCACTAGTCTACAGCTTTGTGAGCTCCCATAGAAACCCTTTTGTGTTTTTGGTAAGTAGAAAAGACTGTACAATACAATCCTTAACCAGCGTGTGCCCCAAGAACTTAGGGTTAGGGTTAGCCGTGAAGCTGAGCTGCAGCCAGGCATTGAAACAACGCAGAGCAGTGTGTCTTCCTCCCTCAACGGATGCCCTGCTGAGATATTCTTTCCACCGCACCAGGCCCTCCAGCAGGTACAAAATCAGAGGAGAGCACCACAATTACTGTGAGAAAAACACAGCCCAATATTATGTGCTGCATGGAGAGACTGAATACGGGGCTTACCTGGAATGAAACAGCACAGGTGGAGGTGAAATGATTCAAGGGAAGTGGAGCCTCTCGCGCACATGTAGACAGGGAACCGCCCGCCGCCTTTGGTGAGCTCCCCCATCTTGGTGTAGAGCTTCACTCATTCATTGTCGGGTGAGCTCCTTGGTGGACAGCTTGATGAAAATGCTCCTCCCCTCCTGGGACTGCTTGGCCTCTGTCAGGTGATCAATGTCTCCCTTGTCCCACTTGAAGATGGCAAAGGACAGCCTTGCCATGAAGAGGCCAAGCTCATTCCACTCACGGAAAAGCTATGCTGTCATGCACTGTCCCACGGTGGCACAACAGTCCCGGTCCACGTAAATGACATGCGGAGGGGTCTTCCAGGCTTCGCAATACCACCACATCAGTCCGGCAGCCATGTTGACAAGTTTGTCCACTCAGCTGCAGTGAGGACAGACATGGCCATCCCAGCTGCACTGCCTGCAAGCTTTTTGGTGACCTGCACAGAGAGAAAGCAACTGATTAAATTTAAACTTGTTCTATTATTTCACACATGCTCACAAAGCTGATGTGTGATGAACAAAAATAAAAAAATAAGCTATTCATTATGCACCATTTATATTGCTTGTCTGTCTGTCTGTCTTCTCAAACAAGGCTGAAAATGCATCTTACTGCAGTTTTACATGCATAAAACCAGCCCAAATGATGTTGTAAAAAAATTAAAAGTTTAAAAGTTTAACAGCTTTAATGGCAATTTGTTGTTATTGATCATTAAAATAAAACATGAGCAATCTGGTTAAATAATGAAAAAAAATTATTTAACAATTTCAAAGAAAAATAGAAGTATTTTGTGCTGTTGTCACGAATGCCAGGTATACGTGGTTTGCCTGGCTGGTTGGGTTTGGCGGAACACATATGCAGGACAGGAGGTGGCTTAGTGAAACTCATACGGAGTTTATTATATACACTATATACACAGTTCAGGGCAAAGGTACAAAAAC
>JAQMYM010005408.1:0-10549 GCA_030014255.1 Parauchenoglanis ngamensis
TTTGGAATAAGGCTGTAACATAACAAAATGTGGAAAAAGTGATGCGCTGTGAATACTTTCCGGATGCACTGTATGTAAAATGCTGTTCATAGACTTCAATTCACCATTCAATACAGTACAATCATTCTTCAGCATGTGTTGATTATTCAAAAAACATCATCAACCAGTTATATTTCAGAAAGCTCCTGACAGGCATAGCCTTGACATGTCACAAAACCTACTCACTTAATAGGAAAATGATGATGATTTCAAAAGACAAAGGCTGAAAAACTTTGACTGTCTAAACATTATAAATCTCTTCATAACAATAATAATATTTCCTTATCCCATTATTTCCACTATTATTTACGATATGCTGTTGTCAGAAGTCCTAGTACCACCTCAAACCTTTTTCCTGTTCCTGTGTATTCCCGCATGCATTTTTAACTCCAGTTTTTCAGCATCTGTTGTGCATTTTGAGATGCTTTTCTGTTCACCACACTTGTAAAGAGTTGTTGTTTGAGTTATTCTAGTTACTGTTGCCTGCAGAACTGCCACTCACTGGATGTTTTTTTGCTTTGTGCACCATTCTGTCAAAATTGTAGAGACTGTTGTTTGAAAATCACAGAATATTTCAGAAGAGATTTTCTGAAATACCAAAACCAGCTCATCCGGCACCAAGAGGCACGCCATGATCAAGGTCATTGAGATTACAATTTTTCCCAGTTTTGCACATGATTTCTGATTCCTTTTAGTTCATATGTCGCATTTTGAATAATGGTAGTCGTGTCCCTTTGTATCAATCTCAGAGACAACTTCCACTTCACATTCCCCAAAATTCTTTTTTTCTTTCCTTTTCCCACCAACATTGTAAACCACTTAAAATGGGACACCCCTTGTTCAGATATGTATGATATAATTTGCATTTAAAATTTTTTTATTTTCTGGGGAAAATTTCACCCTGCAGAAAAGCAAAGAGTAACAATTCAGCAAGTTACAGACTAAGTATACTTAATAACGGCTAATTTATATTTCTGCATTGAATCTAGGCAATAGGGTACAGTGTAGTCATAGCAGACTGCAACAACTATGATTGGTCCACTTGGTAGCATTGCATTACTGGCTGCTCCTTCTTCTCCATGAAAATCAGAAATCTACTATTACAATATTGTGTTAATATAACTATATAAAATGTGAGGCGCTATAGTGGCCATAGATAATTATAAAGGTCAGTTTAATCCTGCATCTAATCCTGTGGATTTAATCACTAGTTACACTGAAGTGCTTCGAGTCATCCATATTGCTGAATACAGATGTGTTAACACTTCAGAAAGGCTTTCAGTAGAAAGGTATTCCCAGTAAATTTGTTTCAAAACAACATTTTGTCAATGTTATTTTCTATTTATCATGCCGACAGTGAAACTCATAATTTGTATTCCCCTTCTTCTGTGCACAAAAGCCATAAAATCTGCTGCATTTCATCCGACAGCACCTCCTAGAAGAGACGTGCACCTTATGTGCAAGTATAAATGATTCACCCTGCGCAACTGTCAACACCATACTTCCATAGATTCAGCACAGTTTAATGTTGTCAGCCTAAATTTGAAAAAGGTTTATTTAATGCTCTTATTTATGAGAAGAGGCTGAGAATTAAACATAAGGGCAGACCAATACCAGACAACCTAGCTTACTTCTCAAGGAAATTTTTTTTACAGCCAGGAGAAATATCCTTCAGCAATATTTAAACCTGAATTTCCTCTTTTCTGTCTCTGTGTTACCGCTAACAGTGTCTGCAATCTTATAGATAACAACTACCGTCTCCTTATACCGTCTTTAATATTTCAAAGACTAAATAAAACATGAAATTACTGCGTCTCTATGTGGACGTGACTGACAGGCTGAGCCTCTGTACTCTGTATGCAGAATTAAATGTGTTGCTGTCAGTAAAGGAAGTCAGAGGAAGACAAACATCTGTGCAAAGGGCATCAGTGGCTTTTTTGTGGTCAAACTGTGAAGACTTCTGAGCTACAATAAATAGCATTGTTGTGTTATAATGATGTATACATTGCACCGACTGATCATATTTTTGTCTTGATAACATCATTATACAAAGCTATTAGACTTTTTACTTGCTGCATTTTAAATTCATGAATATATGTATATGTGCATTGCAGTTTGTATTCTGTCATATTCAGGTGACATGCAATAGATGTTAAATTATTTCAAGATTTGCTTTTGTCAGAATATCAAAGCTTCTCTGCAGCTACTGTGAGGTTCACTGATCTAAGATCAGCATTAACTGCTCTCTTTCACACATCAGAATTTCACACATCTGTCTATATCACATACAGCTTGCACACACAGGCCTGCAAATGGAGGAAGGGATGTATTACATTTCATGGAAGGCGTCTCCATTATTAGCTCTTTCTAACAGTAAGTTTCAATGGATATTATCCTGGAATTGTGTGAATCTGTATTCAGCCCTCAAATGAAATTACAGACTTAAGCACTATTCAAAATTTGCATAAGACTTACACACAGAGGCGTGTTATAGAAAGACTCAAACCAGCCTGTCTGCCATAAACAATCATGCCATGGTTAAAAATCACTGAAGTCACATTTTCGCCGCACTCAAATGGTTGAAGTGAACATTTCCCGAAGCTGCTGACCCGTATCTGCATGATTTTATGCATTGTAGCAGGGTACGCTATTTTTCCTCCGGCAAGGATTTTTTGTTGAGATGAGTGCATGTGTATATGTCTTGTTCAATTAGAATGATTTTGAATTACTTAGTTTTTTGCGGTTGTCAGAGTCATCATTGGTCCTCTGTAGATGCATCCGCCTGGTAAGTCTCTGCTTTGCTTATTTTATATTATATTATTTTCTGTGATTATGCTAGTTATTCTTGGCTGTTGGAAAACTTGGAAAACTGTCCTGCGTCTAACAAATCAAAATTTGAAATTCTTTTTGGAAATCATCGCCGCCACATCCTCCGAGCTAAAGAAGAGAGGGACCATCTGACTTATCATCAGTGCACAGGTCAAAAGCCAGCATCCGTGATATTAAGGCATACATTAATGCACATGGCACGGGTAGCTTTCACACCTGGGAAGGCACTATTAATCCTGAATGATATATACAGGTTTTGGAGCGACATATGCTTCCAACCAGACATAGTTTTTAAGGAAGGCCTTGCTTATTTCAGCAAGATAATGCCAACATGCAGTCTGCACATATTACAACAGTATGGCTCTATAGTAAAACAGTCTAAACAGTCTGGGTGCTAAACTGGCCTGCTTGTAGTCCAGACCTGTAACCCATTGAAAACATTTGACACATAATGTCACAAAAAATATGACAAAGGACTGTACTGTTGAGCAGCTGAAATTCTAAATCAGCCACGAACAGGACAACATTTTACTTTCAAAACTACAGCAACTGATATAAGTTCTCAAAGGTTTACATAGTGTTGTTGAAAGAAGAGGTGATACAATACAGTGGCAAACATGAAATGAAATGGGTTGCTTGCATCAAATTCAAAATATCACTGAGTTTCAACATTTTTCTTGTTTTTGATCTATGATCAATGAAATATGGGTCAACATGATTTGCTAATTATTGCATTCGAGTTTTATTTACATTTTACTGATCGTTCCTACTTTTTTGGAAACGGAATAGTAGGAAGGTCCAGGAAGACAGCTATATACATCCTTGCGGATATGCAGCCTTTGTTTGCAATAATAAAGGGTTATCAGATTTAGGAACCCATAAGCAGAATTGAATTTTGTTTATTATGGATATCCAGCACTTGTCATTTTGAATTCAGTTCTAATTTGAAACCAAGTTTCGGTTCCCAACCCTAATGATAAGGCAAAAACAACTGTGGAAATAAACAAACTAATCAGTGTAAGACACAAAAGAGGTGAACACATCAGGATAATCAGCCAGGACTAAGAGTGGAACAAGAGCACATGATATAGCTAAAGCACACGGTGTAAACCCGAGCTGAAAACCTGAATTTTCTCTCTTCCTTTTGTGTTACCTAACAGTGTCTGCACTCTCATAGATATCCACCATCATCTCCACTCACTCAGAAACACACTGAAACATCTCTAATCTGTAAAAGCCTGAATTACTGCATCTTCACATGATACACTTTTGGCCTTGCAAACCGAAAAAACACTTACCTGTGTGTGGATCTGTGTCTAGGCCTCTCTTTGTGTCACTGCCTTCAGGGTCGGGGTCGTGACCTCTAACAGCATCTGCAGTCTCATAGATATCCACCACCATTTCCATTCGCTCAGAAGAACTCTGACGCATCTTTGATCTATAAAAACTCACTAAAACACTAAATTACAGCGTCTCTATGTGAGCACGAGCGAACAGCTACACTTCCTTACTAGTGTACACTGAAATAAATGTGCTGCTGTCAGTAAAGGAAGTTACATTAGAGGAAAGGGCATCAGTGGCTTCTTGTGGTCAAAGTGTGAAGACAATTTAGCTGCAGTTCTCACTCACACTGTAAATGTTCTCGTTAAAGTACAGCAGTTACATAAATACCAAAATAACATTTCTGTGTTATAATGATGTATATACTGCACCGAACCATCATATTTTTCTTCCTCATAACATTGTTACACAAACAAATTAGTCTTTTAGAGCAAGCAGTTTGAATTCTATCATATGAATTAGTTGACATATTCCTGCAGTAGATTTTGAATTGTTGTAGATTTACTTATTCGGAAGCTTTTATGCAGCTTTACTGTGAGGTTGCATTAGACGAGTCAACTGATCTAGGATCCGTTTTAAAACACGCTCTCTTTCCCAGATCAGTGCGTGAATAAAGTTCACAGCAGCAACAACATTGAACACATAGGGTGTGTACACACACACGCGCGCGCACGCGCACACACACACACACGCGCGCGCGCAGGGGTCAGGCATTTATTCAATATTTACTAATTATTTAATATATATATATATTTTTTTTTTTTTACTGCTGTGTTGTTTTTGTCTCATTAACTTCAAAAGAGAGAGAGAGAGAGAGAGAGAGAGAGAGAAGAGCAGTTTATAGCTGTGATAACAGGAACTAACTTGTTCTGCAGACATTCCACAACATTAAACCTAACAATAAAAGGTTTCTTTATTAAACACACACCAAAATGTGACAGGGAAAAAGTTCATCTGATTTTAAGTGCACACTGTAAAAATGACCACTACAGGAAGTGAGAAAGCCTCAGGGAGGTCAACCGGATGTACAGAGCACACTGGACGCTCTGAAGAACTTTACTTGTTTGACATCATATAACTTTACTTCTGAATCGTTCTGTCCTTTTATATGATTGTTGTTATTTTGTACAGAAAAACAACACTCCATGACCGGCTCCATAACGTCGTAACTCACTTTACGGGCCGCGTAGAAACCGTTTTACTCCAACTACGTTAAAATTACGTCACAAACCTGCGCCAGTCGCACAACCGTATTGTTTAGATTATTGTTTAGAGCTCTCGGGGAAATCCTATTCGGCCATTAGTAGTACCCCCTTAAAGAGCTCAGAGAATCATACAGTTCCCACAATCGGCTGCACTCGGAAAAAAAAGACGTGAGACAAGTCAGAAAGTGAGTCAAAAGTTTTTTTGTCGTACAGCTACCACGGATACTGAGGCAGCTCCCCGCTTTACACTGCAGCGCGTTAAAATCGAGCCTTTGGCTGCGCAGTAGATAAACTGTCAGCGAGAGGCTCACCAGGAAGCAGCTTCAATTTGGCTTTACTTTCTCCATTAAAACTCTATGGAGTGGCTCCGTCCACCCTCGTTTTGACTGTTTATGGTCCTTCCGGGCTAAGCAGGACTCCTCCCTGACATTCGGAGAACATAACGGAGCAGTCCAGAAAGTGTGCGGCTTCTTCTTTTGAGTTTATTGGCTGTTTGCAATGTTGGTTCATTACCGCCATCTGCAGGACTGGTGTGAATACGTTCGCGAATATGACTGCTTTGAATGAATGAATTAACAGATAGAAAGAAAGATCAGTTTTTTTTGCAGGACCAGTCCTTCTTAAAAATGTCAAAAGATCTTTAGTCGTGGATTTTTCCCAGTTGCTAATCTCAGCAGGCTATTTAATGTTAACCCATATTTTGCCACTTTAGCTAGATCATTATTTTTTCCCCTGCATTCCAAAAGTATGCATCTCTATAATAAAAACATGCCCTAGGGTAACGCTACAATTAAGGCCTGTGTGCCCTACATGTGTCCGTGTTAACAAGTTTCTTTCTTTATTTTTTATTAATAAATGTAAATATATATGTAAGTAAATATACATATGTGAATAAACGGATAGACAAACTGACTAACTCATTAGCAAACTATTTAATTAAATATCAAATTAATTATCTAATTAATTAATCTATCAAGTAATTAATAAAAGCCTCTGGCCTTGGTAGAAGGAGCTTATACACCAGAACAGCCCTTTAGCAGGATTTGATGACTTGCATCCTTGAAATGCAGTCTTTAACGGATCTCTGCAGGCAAAGATTATTTGTAAGCTAAACATAACATTCACTGTTAGATTAAGCCGGTTATGCACTTTACCATAAATCTGTTATAAAACTATTGAAGTACTGTTTTTTTTTGTTGTTGTTGTTCTTGTTTTTATTTACAAAGATTCTCTGTAAGCTAAACATAACATTCACTCCTGTATTAAAGGTCCACTATGTAGGATTTAGGGGCTCTGCTAGCAGAAATGTAATATAATATCCATAAATATGTTTTCATAAGTGTTTATTACATGTAACTATGAATCATTGTGTTTTCGTGAGCTTGGAATGAGCCCTGTATATCTACACAGGGAGCGGGACCACTTCTATGGAGCCGCCATGTTGCGCCGCTACAGTGCAAGCACCAGAAGGACCACAAAGAAGGAAGATGAGGAAGAAGAAAGAAGAGGAATCAGTGTTTGCTGGTGCTGGATAACAAGTTTGAGAACCCAAATTTTGTAAAATGGAGGTTCATACTTATTATTTAGCACAGAAAAAGCAAGGGAGTGTGAATGTAAGCACTTGTAAGTACACGACAGGCACCTGATGGCCACCATCTATTACATGCTAGGGAAGTGAGGGGTATTCAGTATCTTTGAGCTAGTTATGCACTTTGCCAAAAACCTGTTATGAAACTGTTTATGAACAAGAACACATAATTTTAATAACTATAATAAATGCAATTTGCTTTTGTCACTTTTAGTTTTTAACATTTTTTACATGATAATTAATATTAATAATCATCATTTCATTTAATAGTAAGAAAATACCATAGTTTCAGATATTCGAGTAAACTATACGGTCCATTGTAAATAGTATTGTAGTAGTAGTAAATTAAAGTAGTAATAGTAAATTAGTCAATGGTTAATATAAATATAATTTCCTATTTGTAATAATGTGTACATGTTAATATATAAATATATATATATACATCAATATATATTTGCAAAACTAAAACAAAACTCTAGTGCAAGATGAGACCAAACTCTAACCTGTGATCACTTTTATGCTGATTTTTATAATGTTTAGGATGAACATGGGAAAGTTCAAATGCACATGTAAGTTGCATTTAAATCAAACGGGCATTAGTCATTGTTTAATTAATTCTGGATTCACCGGCCGAGCACATGTTAAACACACGTTTGTCATGTTTAGTGATTTTCTGTTTATCAGGCTTTATTGCTAAAAAAGTGACCGACAACTTACTGTGGGTGTGATTTAGCTCACGTCTGACTGGTCCTCAACCTCACACACTAATTCCAGGCTACACTAACTCCAACATACTTCACCCACACCTCAGTTTCTACAATGTCAACTATATCTATCCTTATCTATGGAGGAAGGATGCTAAAGGAGGAACATCACTTTGCGCTCTTCAGCTCAGCGCTTGATTTTTATTTATTTATTTTTTTTCGCATGTCTGCAATGATCTAACCAAAATGTACTGTTATATAATTATGAATTATGAATGTTATGAATAATTGTTCTTTTTGGTTTTGTATTAAATCCATATTTTATCAGAATATGAGAAGAGCAAGTTTTACTGACATAATGAAGAATCTTCGTTTATAATCAGAAAACCCCTCATGCATGTGCCAAGAATATTTATTACTAATATTACAGTTGTTACCACAATGCACACAAAGCATCACACCATGTATAACATTATCACGTGTAAAAGGTAAAGTTTCTGACAGAATATTATACTTCACACACAACAGTATACATGAGATAAAAGTTGATAGGAATAATATGAAATACATGGTATAAAATTGCACAGCTTGAAAATCTAGCAGGTCAATTTAAAGGGTCACATGACTCCGGCTCCTTAACTTCCTACATTATATTGTTAGGTGCTGGGACTTTCTCTGAAGCCGGGCTGTTACAGCTGCGCAGCAAGGCAGTAAATTCAAACATCTTATGGCATACAGTGGTAAGAGTATTTAGGTGTCTTAACTTATTGATTTGAGTATTTTGAGAAGTAAGCATCAGTTTTGTAGACAGAAAGGCTTTATTCATGGTCTGTGGAGAACGGCAGACTGGTTCAGGCTGACAGAAAGCTTACTGTAACTCAGATAAACATGCTGTGCAATTATGGTGAGTAGAAAAGCATCTCAGAATGCATTGCATGTCGAACCATGTGGTGGATGGGCTACAATAGCAGAAGTCGTACTGCAAGCATGCTGGGAAAATAGTCCAATGATGAAATGTAAAAAAATGATTTCTTTGGTTCTGAAGGTAAACTTTGAGTATCTGAAAGAACACTATACTTGTTAATCTGCACAATACATTATATGAAACTGATAATAGCTCCAGCTTTTCATCACACATGATTTGTTTGTAA
Organism: Parauchenoglanis ngamensis; assembly: GCA_030014255.1. Taxonomy (NCBI): domain Eukaryota; kingdom Metazoa; phylum Chordata; class Actinopteri; order Siluriformes; family Auchenoglanididae; genus Parauchenoglanis; species Parauchenoglanis ngamensis. The sequence goes on from JAQMYM010005408.1 coordinate 8,858, forward strand.
GCAGGTCATAATTTGTCTGTAATTTTTTTTAACTTACCACTAAAAACCACTCTCACAGATCCACATCTCACAGATCCTCATCTCACAGATAAACCACTGTTCCACAAAGCACGGTCTGTAATTCGTGCCATTCATATGTGGATATGTATTAATCTCAGCACAGTCCTCATTATTACCTTGATCATTTGGTTCCCCATAATACCAGTACCTGCAAGAGAATCAGCATCAGCTTCAGGGATTGATGCTTACTTTTTCCTAAGGAGCAAATGTGCAACTAAGTTTTCATCTAAAATTTAAGAGCACATAAAAAATTTTTAGGAACACAATGAAAATGTATCAAATTATGTGTTTTTTTAAAATAAAGAGATAGGAGATATTTACAAGAATAATGACTTCTTTTAAAAAAATGTATTTATTTAATAATTACATAATTATGTACACAGCTTTAAACTATACACACACACACACACACACACACTAGAGGTCAGATGTTTACATAAATTTATCTTCACTGTCATGACAATATTGATCTATTAATTGATCTATTTAAACTGTTCATATACAACATGTGTCTTTAATAGACGTATGTCAATCTCGGAGACCCAACTCTTCAAAAATAAGACATTAGCAAGCATGTAAGGAGCCTAGCTAGTAAGGATAGCTAGCTTATAAGTTAACATTAGACTATAGGTGGGTTGTCAAGGTTGACATACTGTATATAGCTGCTAGTCAATATTAACTTTTCATGCAAGTGTATTATTTATTTGACCAAAGTACTTGGCCTTACATATGGTATTATTTAATAATTAATTTAAGAAAGCATGGTGTGCCTATGTTGCGCACCCCCTCCCCTCTACTGCCAAAAACGGAATCTAATTCTGTGGGAAACACTGAGATAACATTCGATTGTTGAACATCTGACCAGGAGAAACCAAACCATTTCCAAACAAATCCTTTTATTCTGGCACCAAGGGCCAGATTTACTGATGGTATGTGCAAGAATGAAAGAGGTGAGAGAAGCATGAGGGAGACGAGAGATACACAGCGAGTGTGCAGAACTTCAGCGCACATCAGGCAGAGTTTTGTGAGTACAGAAAAGATTAGATTTGGCTCAGATTAATATAATCTCTTAAAATATAGCGAATGCTTGCAAATGTCCCACTGCATGTTCAGGAATGAGGCACACAAATAAGAGAGCGAGAGCATGGTAGAACGGAGAGAATTTTCTCCACTTGTGTTATTTTGGAAGGCCAGAGATAGACATTATCAGAACATATCAGTTGCCAAGGCACTTTTTTTCTGAACCTGTTTGTGACCCTACACTAGGTCAGAGGATAAATGGGAATAAATACAGAATTAATTTCAGCCTCTTACCCAGTGCCATCAGTCAGATTTGTACCGTCCACCCATTTCCACTCTTCCTCTGTGTCTCTGTCACTCAGACCAATCCAAGCCTGATTATAGCTGCCCAGATAGTTACTGATGAACTCCTGTAATTGAGAGAATAATATAAAATATAAAAAGATTACACTGGTTTAGACTTTCTCCTGCTTTCTCTAACACACACTGACACGCGCGCACACGCACACACACACACATGCACACACACGCACGTACGCATGCACGCACACACACACACACACACACACACACACACACACACACACACACACACACACACACACACACACA
>JAQMYM010005409.1:0-10546 GCA_030014255.1 Parauchenoglanis ngamensis
CGGAAGTAGCGCTTCCGCGCTGAGCACGACGGAGGCCGCGAGCCTGCCGTGCAGCGGAGAGGGACAGAGTCGCGACACATCACTATCAAAATCCTTGTAAAATATATTGTAAAAATGACATTATTTAAAATAAATAAAATTAAAATGAGACCAAACACATCAGGTGTACATTTCAGTTTATTACCTAACCAGGTATTTTGCTGGCAGCTGATACCATTATCATCCATATATAACGAGGTCATCTTTGGAATAACTTCATTTGTATGCATGGACTAAGCAGAACAGCAACAACAAAGAGGAAAATGTGCTGCATGAAGAAAGAGAGGCCAACAAAGAAGAGGAAGACCAAGGGCAGTGGTCACAGATTAAATAGTCATTGATCATGTTATCAACCATAGACTCTTTGAGAGAGGCAGAGTTACAAGTGCAGCTAAATCTGCAGTGCACAACGGTTGCATCAATAATAAGAATGTTCTGCCAAACCAACAGGTAAGATGCACATTCTTTAGATGTGTCAGACAGAACTGCATATTACTGTATATTATTTACTATATAGAGTACAATGACATCCAGTGAGCACTGTTTTAGTTCTTTAGGATCCAAAGAATATCTCGCACATTGGGCAGAGGCAGAATTTTTGTGCAGAGCAGGAAACTGTCATTGTTGATGTGGTCACCGATAACAATGCCATAACACTCCAGGAAATTCGGGACAGTTATGGCAGACAGTACAATATTTGGCAATGTGGCAAGTGTTAGCATAACAACAATTGGCAGTGTCCTGCAGAATCATAAAGTAACCATAAAGCACTTATACACTGTCCCATTTGAGCAGAACTGCGTGTGTGTGACAGAACTCTGATACCAATATGTCCAGGTAAGAGGTCTATTCAATATAATGTAACACTGTTTGCTCATTAGTGGTTGTGGCTTGGAATAAAACACAGTTATGTATACAGTATAGTACTGTAATGTAATGTAATCCTTACAATATGGTACCTTATGGTATCTTACAATATAGTGTTTTTCCTGGCAGAGAGTCATGGAGTTGGAGTCATGAAAACAAAACGTGATGTCTCCACTGTCTGCAATGTTTGCACATGTGCACTTTATGTAGTCTTATGTTGTCTGTTGCTGCACACTTGCACTTTTTGTAATTATGTGTTGTCTGGTATGTAGAAACTTGATACTGGAAGTATGTTGTCTCACTTCACTATGTACTGTATCATCTGTAAATGGTTGAAATGACAATAAAAAGCCACTTGACACCACTTGACACTTGTCTTCACCTTTGTGAATGAAGCTGGGTTTAACCTGGTGAAACAACACCAGCATGGACACAATATTGTACGGCAAAAATTAATGGTGCAAGTTCCAGGACAGAGAGGGGCCAACATCACAATGTGTGTGGCAATAGGAAATGATGGTGTGTTATCACACAAACAAGATATTGGCCCATACAACACAGAGAGCCTGATATTGTTCCTTGATGAACTCTACATGATACTGGTACCAGAGGATGAGAGAGAGCAAGTGAGCACAAATGCTTCGGTATTTGTTGTGGTGTGGGATAATGTGGCGTTCCACTACTCCACTGCAGTCACAGAATGGTTTGCAGCACACCCAAGGATGTCCATATCATTTCTACCACCATACTCCCCGTTCCTAAACCCCACTGAGGAATTATTTTCTGGAGGTGGAAGGTTTATGACCACCACCCACATGATCACATGTCACTACTGGATGATATGAATGCTGAATGCCAAGATATTTTGCCAAAGCAATGTCAAGGATGGATCAGGCATGCTAAGAGATACTACCGATGATGTATCACTAGAGAAGACATCAGATGCAATGTTGATGAGTACTTGTGGCCAGATCCAGAGGCGTGCATAGATTAGAAAATTACTTCTATAGTATTGTTACTGTCGTGGACCAAATGCAAATGTGTGTATTTTGTTTCTCTCAGTAGTATTGAAAATAAAGGTAATATTTAGGTAAAATATTTAATAAAATAAATAGGTCTTTACTCTACAGTATGATAAATAAAAGCCTGTCTTGCTTCCCGCTCTCCCTACAAGAACTACACGAGTGGACGCTCTGCACATTACCACAGCAAGGCCGTTGAATGGATGAGCCAGTGGAGACCACAGCAGCCATGCAGGAGCTCAACACCATGATGGATCAACTAAGGAGCACAGTACAGCAGCAACAAGCTATGTTACAGGGACTGGGAGATCACTATGCCTTGCTAGCAGGGGAGGTTCAGAAACGTCAAACTCCCACGCCATCGGCAGCCGCAGCACCCACGCACCTACCCAGCAGGGCCATAGCCACCACACCTCGGCCTTGCGTGACAGCATTTGCTCCCCCACCTGATGCCGTGCAGGGATTTATCACCCAGTGCACTTTAATCCTGCGTCTTCAAGCCCCTCAGTTCCCGAATGAAGAAGCGAAGGACGCATATGTTATCACCTGACTCGGTGGTCGTGCACTGGATTGGGCCAGAGCCATGATGGACCAACAGGACCCTGATCTAGACACCAGCCCGGAGTTCATCACCACAATGCGCAAGGTTTTTGGTCAGGGCTCCCCCCCAAAGACGGCCGCCCACCGTCTCTTCCAGATCTCACAGGAGAAGCGATCCATTCGTGACTACGCCATTGAGTTCCGTATACTGGCCACCCAGAGCCACTGGAGTGACATCTCACTTGTCCCGGCTTCCTACCATGGCCTCCAGGATGACATCAAGGATCAGCTAGTGTACAGAGCCTGGGGTACGGATCTCAATAAAGCCAGATAACAAGCCAGATTGCCCCTTTATTTTTCACTAGGTTCTGGTTCACCATCTGATGCAAACCTGATGCGCTCTCATGCCTCCACTCACCGGATGACAACCCTGATCCCCCATCCACCATCCTGGATAAGAAGTGCATAGTTGGTCAGGTTCGATGGTCCCTCCTGGAGGAGATTCACCGAGTGCACTAGTCCGAACCACCTCCAGGTAACACCCCTCCCAACACCACCTTTGTGCCCACCACTCTCCATCCCTGTGTCCTTCGATGGGGTCACGAGGAGAATTTGGCCGGCCACCCGGGACATCTACGCACCTTGGAACTAGTACAATGCCACTTGTGGTGGCCATCCATCAAGGAAGATGTACGGGTCTACGTCCAAGCCTGCTCAATCTGCACCCTTAACAAACACCTTCAAGGTCTATTCCAGCCCCTTCCTATTCCCCGGCACCCTTGGTCTCACATGTCCCTAGATTTCATATCAGGACTCCCTCGCTCCCAGGGGAACACAATCATCTTAGTGGAAGTTGATCGGTTCAACAAGTCTGCCCATTTTGTTACCCTCTTGGCATACCCCACGGCTCAGCAGACGGCCAACGCAATCATCAGGGAGGTGGGAAGATACCATGGTCCTCCTATGGACTTACTAACCGACCAAGGTCCCCAGTTCATCGCCCGGTTCTGGCGTCAATTCTGGAGACAGTTGGGGTGGATGTCAGTCTCACATCTGGATATCACCCTCATTTGACCCAATGGTCAAACTGAATGGATCAACCAAGAACTCATCAAATATCTCAGATGTTACTGCTCCTCTCACCCCTCCACATAGTCCAAGCATCTCCTCATGGCGGAACTAGCCCACAACCAACTCTACACCTCTTCTACCGGGATGTCACCATTCGAGGCTGTCACAGGGGTCGCTCCTTCCTGGTTCCCCGACAACGGGGTCCCCGGCCCCATTCCCTCCGTCAACACTGCCGTCAATCAACTCCATCGGATCTGGGCCCAGGTCCATCAGAATCGCAAAGCTTCCAGAAATGCCACCAAGCGCCGGGCTGATCGTCGCCGCCGAATAGCATTAGTTTATCACCCCAGAGATCGGGTGTACGTATCTGTTAAGGGACTCCAGGGAACGTTGGACAATCGCAAACTGGGGTCTTGTTATGTGGGTTCATTCAAGGTGGTCCATCGCATTAACCCCGTCTTGTACCAACTGGCCGTTCCATGAACCCTTCGCACCAGCCTGGTGTTCCATGTCTCTCTCCTTTGTAAAGCCTTTTCCTCCCCATTGTCCACGTCCACCACTGAACCTCTGCCTCCTCGGGACATTGACGGGGAGCCAGCCTACATGGTTAGCAAGTTGCTGGAGGTCCATCACCGTGGGAGGGGTTATGAATTTCTAGTTGATTGGTAGGGCTACGGCCCTGAGCACCAGTCCTGGGTTCCTCACCGAGACATTCTCGACCGTGCCCTCATTCAGAAATTTTATGACTTCAGGCCTGACTTGGCTGGGCCGTTGGGAGCCAGCTCTTTGAGGGGGGGTTCTGTTGCGTCTCTCGCTCTCCCTACTAGAACTACTACACGAGTTGACGCTCTGCACGTTACCACAGCAAAGCCATCAAATGCGCCGACAACAAAAAAGTCCCACTTCCGAGTCGTGGGATATAAACATGGAAGTCCCGGACTATTCTTTGCTCATTCATGAATTCTAGTACGGTTCATGCTACTAGCTCCTTGTTTTTCTACAAGTGTTTCCTCCCGGAATTATTCTGGTCCGCTTTTCCCGGTTAAGGTTTGTTTTGGCGTTTCATTCCAACGCCCAGTTTTATTTCTGTTATTGTGTATGCACGTTTTAGTTCCGTGTTTGATCTCCCGCTGTACTTACGGCATCACACCCTATCCACGATCCCGCTTCGCTCGTGCCGCGGCACGCGTCGGATACTCAGCACCAGCACAACATAGACTCCTTCCTCTCTGCTTCACTGCTACCCCGCGGTGCATCTGCCTGGACTACGCCCGTCACTCCCACCTCCACCATTCCTCGGTAAGACTATTGGCACTCTCCGTCCGTTCACGCCGCTGCACTTGTGGTTTCAACCACTTCGTCCCACCTGAATGTTACAGTGATAGAATCGCCTACATCATGCACACACATTTTACCACCTCGATTCAGTATCTCACAGCTGCATTAAGGTGAGTTTCTGCTACCTCATGCTACATATCATAGCGGTCTGTATTGTCTGATTTTACTCGCGCAAGTTTGTGTTTAAAGATATTGTTGAAAAACTCGGCCATGGAAGCCTGAACTCAAAAACAATCTGGCAACCAAATTAAAATAATGACTACACAGAGGTGATTTTAATAATCTTAAAGGGAAGCTCAGGAAACACACACACACACACACACACACACACACAGGAAGTGCATGCATATACCCACTCTAAATATGAGGAAATTTCCCCATTTATATTACTGAAAAGCAATGAAGTGGTAGACTCGGGCTTTGGGACTCGACTGTGCTGCATGCAGATGCTGTCTTTGGCGTCACAGAATAACATCACTTCCTGTTTTGAGCAGCAAGCGTCAAACCAAGATTCGACATTTCACGTGGAGAACCTGCTGATGTCCACCGCTGATCTCTTCCTAGCGGGAACCGAGACCACAGCCACCACTCTCAGATGGGGTCTGATCTTCATGATGAACCATCCAGAAATACAAGGTACTGTAAGCTACATCTGGGCAGCTGTGCGCTCCTGAAATCTCACAACACACTGATTAATATAACAATTACAGCTCTGAAGACGTCTCCGTACTTAAACACTGCTGCAGTCTGAAAGCAGCCGAAGTGAAACTCCGCTGCCAAGTTAAAAAAAAGCCAAGTCACTGACATGCTTTCAAAACAATCCAAGCTGCGTTAATACTCGTTAATAACCGAATAAGTCTCTGTGTGACGGATGTTCTGTGCTGTGTGTTCAGAGCGCTGTCATGAGGAGATCGTACATGTGCTCGGTTACGATCGCCCTCCCACCATGGACGACCGCACACGCCTGCCGTACACACACGCCACCGTACACGAGATCCTGCGCTTCGGGAACATCGTTCCACTCGGCGTAATTCATCAAACTATAGAGACGACGCAGCTACGAGGATTCACCCTCCCCAAGGTACGGGCTGTAGAGGACTGTGAGGTTTACACAAAGATGTCCGGTTTAAATTTTAACAAGATACTTCTCACAAAAAAGTGTTACAAATACAGTAAAAGCTAAAAATGGAAGTTTTGTAAAAGACAAATTATATGGAAAATAAATGATAAAACACTTACTTGGTTACACAGATTTACAGGGCAGGTTTTTTTCACACAAAATGGCACATTTTTGTATAACCACCCATTTTCGTTTTTTTCAGGAAACTATCATGGAATTTACTTCTATATCATTGGCTTTGACGTGAAAATAATTCCATAAAAAAAGGCGTGTTCTTGAAAAATCCAGTTTACTGCATCATTTGTTGTTTGGCTTTTAGTTATGCTACATTTAGAATACATCTTTGAGCTGCGTTTAATTATCACAGCTAGGTATTATATAATTTATTAAAGACCAGCACGTCATACTTCTTATTTGTTTATAGTTCCATTTAATGTTGCTGAAGGTCTGCGAGAAACAGGTCACTTCCTGTTCACACTTGTCTTATAGCAGCTATAAACCGTCGTTAACTCACAAAAAACAAAGTGCTGTTTCTGAAGACTCCATTCATAAATGCTACATAAACATCTCAATGGGTTAGGGTTAGAATTCTGAGTTCAACAATTCAGTGAATGCGCACATTTATTTTTTTTGTTTTGTGAATCATATATTTCCCAGTGAATGAGCTGTTGCTATAGAAACGATAAAGTATTAGAAGGAGAGCATTAATTTAAATCTGTGCTACTGTCAGAGCTGCTATTAGAGAAAACTAATCAACACCTTCTGACCAATCAGAATCCAGGCTGTGGTGTATAACATTTCTGCTTCTGTGGCAGGGAACTGACATTGCAGCCAATTTAGCAGCCGTCATGCTGGATAAGGAGCACTGGAAACACCCGGATACCTTTAACCCCGAGAACTTCCTGGATGAGAGCGGCCAGTTCTGCAAAAATGAGTTCTTCCTCGCTTTTTCTCTGGGTGAGACAATCGTTGAGGGAAATCAGTTTCCTGTACGGATGTTGTACTAAGAATTTATGATGGATGTACATACTAACGTATTAAAATGTGTGTGTGTGTGTGTGTGTGTGTGTGTGTGTGCGCTGCAGGTCCGAGGGTGTGTCTTGGCGAGGCCCTGGCCAGGACAGAACTCTTCATCTTCTTCACGTCTCTCCTGCAGAGGTTGCGCTTCTCCTGGCCACACGATGCCCCGCCCATCAATATGGATGGCATTATAGGTGTGGTCAGGATGCCCCACCCCTTCCATATGATCTGTCGTAGTAGGGAGCGTTCGGTGCCGAATTCACCCGTAACACCTGGAGTTTCCCCGTTGCCTCCCAATCAGATGTGAAACACTGCAGCAGCTTTTACATCTTTATCAATATTCCTAAATCAGCGTGTTTTTAATGAGATAAATGCCAAAATGCACAATATAATATAAAGTTCCTCACCTGGATGCTGAAGATTTTTGTACCTGAGCTGCTGCTGCTGCTTTGACTTTACTCTTCTACACTTTGCACTGTCCACTTTCTCCCCTTTGACTCTTCCTCTCGAGGTTTCCTCCTCGTGTCGCCTCAGGGAGTTTTCCTCCATTCCGCTATCATCTATCATGGAGTCTTCATCACTGATCGAAATCGTCTCTAAAACTGCTTTTTTATGATGTCTTTTGTACAAATCAGATTTTAATTAATTAGTTGTAGGATAAATATGATCTGTTTGTTTTAAATTCCAACCATTTCTAATTGTTTGTTTTGAACAAAAGTTATTTTTCACCACAATGTGCATTTCAACCTTCACTAAAACCTTCAACCGAGAGAAAATTCAAAAATACTGTTTACAGAAGAAGAGACACCATTCTTTATTAGTATTTTAATGTGGATTAATATTAAAAAAAAACCCAAAAAACCCAGAAATACAAATGAAATAAAAATTCATTTCTGACTTCTGAGTTCTGATGTAAACATTGAATATTGATTTGTATCTATGTGTTCATTAGAGTCCATGATCCATAATTCATCTAAAATCCCTTTGGGAGAATATAATTAATATAAAATAAATATATAAATTGTGCTGTTATTTTTATATACATAGTGAACAATTCCTGTCTTCAGGTGGATGTTTTTTCCCCGTTTAGCTAAATATGAGAAAAGTTTCCACCTCCACATCCAACCTTTGAGGAGTTGATGTAGAAAAGCAATGAGGTGATGTTATAATCAGGACGGTAATAAGAATCGTCCCCCTGAAGATCTTCACCTTCTAACAGGATAAGTGTGAGCTAGCGGAGAGGAATATTCATCATCTCATTTACATGGAAATATCGGAATTAGTATTTTTCCATTCTCATGAGTTCACTCAAAGTATCTCCTGGTACTTTTACAACATTTAAAGTCTTTTAAAACATGTTTCATTGACCTTTCACAACATTAAATGTAACTATAAATGGATAAAAAATATATTACATATAATTTAAAGAAACAGTAATTTGGAATAACACACTTGGGGATGTGCTGTTACAGGAAAATAATCAACTTCAGCATCATACCAGTGACTCCACTTCATCACACAGCCTTGTTGCTGATTATTTTCCAATAACAGCACGACAGGGAGTGTTTTATTCCTTACACTATAATATGAGTTCTAGAGTACTTAACTAGAACCCTCAGGGTGAGGATATGATGTAAAATCATTGGTGTATAAGAGATTAAATCTTCCATCAGCTATTTTTGGGAGCAGGAAAGAGACGTGTTTGAACACCAAACCCTTTCAGAGATACGATTCCTGGCATGGAGAGGAGCAGGTGCCGGACAGACGGATGGTCCCTCAGCAGTTCGGAGTCAGAGAGAAGAGGACAGGACCTGCGAGCTTCGTTCAGGCTGATACCATCCGGCCGCTCCGCCAAAACGTCAGTCAGGGACTGAATGAGCTGCTGCAGAATCGGACTCGGAGGCCGAGCTACAGGTAAACGTCAGAGGATGCAGACTTATTCATTAGGATTGATCCATTCATTCTGATTCACTACGAGTAATCACTTCACTCATTCTGATTCAGTTGAAGTGATTCTTCCATTGGTGCTGATACATTAACAGTGATTCATTCATACTGATTCATTAGGAGTGATTTATTCATTCATTCTGATTCTTTAGGAATGATTCTTTATTCAGTAGGCTATATAATTAGAAGTTATCATTCATTCATTCATGAGAGTCGAAAAGCAGGTTACCCAACACCTCACATTTCCAGTCTGGATTTCTCCTCTGCAGTGTTTATACACATTAAAATGCGAAACTTGTAAAAGTACTAGAAATACTGTGAGGGTTTGACAGTGTTGGTGTTTACTGGAAAGAAAACCAGTACACTAAGAGTTAAACACTAATCTAAGGGTTAATGTAGAGTGTGATGTAGGAGTTAAATTAGAGACTAGTGTTTAAAATCTTTATAGAAATGAATCTTGACTCACTCTGATTAAAGGCTGTGTGTAAATTAGCGACAGCAGCATCTTTATAGGATCTGCCATGAAGACTGTTTCTTGCTCTGCTCTTTTCCCTGGTCATTACAGCTGACACACACACACACACACACACACACACACACACACACACACACACAAACAAAAAAATAATATAAGAAACAGGTGAGGAATCAGATGCTGATCATCTAGAAAGCAGAGCTCTGAGACGCACTCACCTGGAGGAGGTTAATCAGTTTCCTCCGCTTAAACCCGTCAGCTTTTACTTTCGCTTCCGTTTCAGAAGAAAGGGCGTGGTTTTGTTTCCAAACCGCAGCAAACGCGTCAAAACAAAACGTCAGCAGCGATCACGTGATAACAGATAACGCCAGGTTGCATTAGGACTAATTCCTAATTCCTAATTCCAGGCCTAATCCTGATAAAACTGAGCACCTGAAGCTCAGAATAAAATAACAGTAAGGCAAAACTACTGCATGCACCCAGAGAGAGTGTGTATCTGTGGAACATGAAGAGATTACATGTGACTAAGCATGCAAGATGTCTTACTTCTATTAAAACGCTTAAAACTTAATGTGATAACATGGGCAATAATTATATTAGATTAATTCTGGATGAGAATAGTGTAATGTGTTTTGAGGAGAGGTGTTAGAGTTAGCTGAGTGCTGTTAGCTCATAAACCCTAACGATACCCTGAAGATGGAGCCAAGCAGGAAGAAGAACAGTGTGCTAGGGTTAGGGTTAGCACCAACTCATCAGCAAGTGCTTTACTGCAGAACCTGTGGAACAGCCCTGATTGAGTCTAACAGCCACCAGAGGGCGCACTGACCTCACATACTCAGCACAGACAGGCGCTGGACTTCATGATTCTTTTGAAATGAGTGAATCGATTCATTTGATTCATCACTCAAGGCGACGTTTAGAAACATCGTCACAAAATGAGCAGACTCACAGAGGTGAACTCTTTTTTTCTCAAAAAAAGCAAGAAGGTCCTGGGTTCGATCCCCGGGTCACTCAGGGTGCCTTTCTGTGCGGAGTTTGCATGTTCTCTCCGTGCATGCGTGGGTTTCCTCCGGGTGCTCCGGTTTCCTCCCACAGTCCAAAGACATG
>JAQMYM010005410.1:0-10544 GCA_030014255.1 Parauchenoglanis ngamensis
CGTTTCTCCAGGACCAAGGTGCTACATATAAGACAACACAGAAGTACAAAAGTGCACGTGTGCAACAGAAGACAACAGAAGACAACATAAAGTGCTTGTGCGCAAACGTGCAAACACTGCAAACAGTACAGACATCACAAGACAAGACAGTGCAGCACTAATCTAATCTAATGTGCAAAAATGGTAGATGAATATACATTTGTGTGTGTGTGTATGTGCGTCAGTCCAGTCCCTGTTCCCTGCTCCTGCGTTCAGGAGTCTGATGGCCTGTGGAAGAAACTGTTACAGAGTCTGGCAGTGAGGGCCCGAATACTTCGGTACCTCTTGCCAGATGGCAGGAGGGTGAAGAGTTTGTGTGAGGGGTGTGTGGGATCTTCCACAAGTGGCTTTGCAGATGCAGCGTGTGTGGTGAATGTCTGTGATGGAGGGGAGAGAGATTCTGATGATCTTCTCAACTGTTCTCACTATCCGCTGTAGGGTCTTGCGGTCCGATACAGTGCAGTTTCGATACCAGACAGTGATGCAGCTGCTCAGAATGCTCTCAATAGACCCTCTGTAGAAGGTGGTTAGGATCGGTGGTGGGAGATGGGCTTTCCTCAGCCTTCGGAGGAAGTAGAGACGCTGGGCTTTCTTGATGGAGCTGGTGTTGAGTGACAAGGATAGGTTTTCCACTAGGTGAACACCAAGGAATTTGGTGCTCTTGACGATCTCCACAGGAGATCCTTCGCTGTTGAATGGAGAGTGGTTGCTCCATGCTCCTCTGAAGTCAACAATCATCTCTTTGTTTTTGTCCACGTTCAGAGACAGGTTATTGACTTTGCACCAGACTGTTGGCTGCTGTACCTCCTCTCTGTATGCTGACTCGACATTCTTGCTGATGAGACCCACCACAGTCATGTTATCGGCGAAGTTGATGATGTGGTTCGAGCTGTGCATTGCTGCTCAATCGTGAGTCAGCAGAATGAACAGTAGTGTCCCAGGGCCCCAGTGCTCAGTGTGGTGGTGCTGGAGATACTGTTCCCAATCTGGACAGACTGAGGTCTCTCAGTCAGGAGGTCCAGGATCCAGTTGCAGACAAAGGTGTTCAGGCCCAGCAGGCTCAGCTTCCCAATCAGGTGCTGAGAAATGCTGAACTGAAGTCTATGAACAGCATTCGTACATATGTGTCCTTGTTGTCCAGGTGTGTGAGGGCCAGATGTAAGGTGGTGGCAATAATGTCGTCTGTAGGTGCGGTAGGCGAACTGCAGGGGGTTCAGTGAGGCAAGCAGCAGGGTCTTCATGTGCCTCATTACGAGCCTCTCAAAGCACTTCATCGTGATCGGTGTGAGTTCAATGGGACGATAGTCATCGAGGCAGGACACTGAAGACTTCTTTGGCATGGGAACAATGGTGCTGGCTTTGCATTACTTTGGAACAACAGCAGTCTCTGAGAGATATTGAAGTTGTCAGTGAGACATTGGGAAGGTCTATAATTCACTAAAAAAAGGGATCCAGGATTGGTTTCTTCAGCAAAGGTTGGATCTATTCCTTGCACTTAAGCAATGTGCTTGCACTCACACCTCTTGCTGCCATGTCAGCTGAATTCCATTTGGTTCTGATGTACCTCCATTGCATTATATCTGTGTTGTCTCTTATAAGAGCGATCCTGTTGACCACAAAAGTGTGAAATTGTGTTTACTCATTTGCTATATACTTCAAAACAGATTGACTGTCAGTCCAAAAGGTTGACTTATTGAGCTTTAATTCCACTTCCTTTCTCAGCATCTTATCAACTTTAACAGCCATCACTGTGGCTGCCAGTTCCATGCAAGGGATGGTCAACTGTTTTAGAGGAGCCACTCTTGCTTTACCAAGCATGAAGGATACATGTATATATGAATGATGGATACATGTATACATGACTGTCTGCAGTCATTCTTAGGTAACTTACTGTGCTGTATCCATGATCACTGGCATTGGAAAAGTGATGAAACTTGGTGTGACTGGGTGGTCCGAATCCAGATGGCTTCACACATGACACTTTGAAGTTCTCCAGCACATCAAGATAATCAATCCATCTTCTTCATTTTCAGATGCTACTTGAGGTATTTTGCTGTCCCAGTCATGTTTAGTCCTGCAGAGCTCCTAAAGAAGCAGCTTTGCAGATGTTCGATAATTACACAGCATGTGATCTGAATGATTATTCTTGTATCAGTTTATATTACCGCTTATCATTATTTGTTGTCCATCTCATTGCTTGTTTCAGAATTTTCCACAGCACATTAGGACATTATAAGTCTACACTTCTCAGCTTTAGTACCTGTTCAAATATTGTATGTAAATAGAAAGTAATAAAGGTACAGAGATTCTCAGTACAGCACTATGCAGGTTCAGTTAAAAAATGTTTTTGAAATTGTCTTTTAGTTCTAAGTCAAACAAGTTGCACTAACATTTCACTTTTAACTAAATTGTTATGGATTTTTAGATGAAAGACTTAATTCCTGATGCTTCAGATGAGCTCTTTGATTCTGCTTCAGACAGTGGAGAGGAATATGTCCCAGAAAGTGATGAGAGTAGTTCAAAGGGCAGCACATCCATTAAACAACTAAAGCTGCATCGATCAGACAGATTCTGTTCATCCCAGCAGTTCTGTTCCTGATACCACCACCTCATGTCATGGGTCAAGTGTCATGGAGAAAAGCAGTCATGAGACCATGGAGCTAAGTGAACAATCTGAAGTTATAGACAGTGATGCAGCTTCCAGCAGTCCTAAGAGTGTTCAAAAAATTGCAAGATTAGTAGTTAGTTCAGTCAAAAGAAAAAGAGATGGTGGTAGGTTATATAACAAGAAACACTACTGCCTATTTTGCAGATCTTATGGCAAAATAGCAAGATATTTAAAATATGTGTATTCCACTGAAAAAGAAATAGCTGAAGCAGGACAATTTCCAACTGGTTCTAAGCAAAGAAAAATGCTTTTTGCTTTTTGTAATGAAGTCATTACAGAGGAACTAGTTCCATATCAAAACCACAAAAAAAATAAATAAGCAGAAGGCACAGAGTTTATGTATTGTGCATAATGCCAAGAGCTGTTTACCCTGAAAGTTCTTTGGAGGCATATGAAAATCTGTATATTAGACATGGAAAAACCATATGCACAGCCTGTACCTTCAAACATAAGCAAATCCTTATGGAATACAATAAGCTACATGAATCCAGATGAAATCATAGTTGTTGTCAAAAGTGACATCTGCATCATCAGGCTGGGAGAACACTTGCTAAACAAAGGTAGATCATCTGCTAAGAATCAGGCATATGTCTGACAGAAGTTGCAAGAGCTAGGAAAGATACTGATCAGTGTTACAGAAAGTTACTGATCAGTGGCAACAAAGTTGCATCACTGTAAACTGTGGAAGATTTCATAGATTCACACAACTACATGAAAAAAGTTCAAGCTGTCAGACATGCATGTGGATATGATGATGATACCAACACATACAGAACACCTTCTCTTGTAAAAACAAACTTGGAGTAAGCCTAATTAGCTTACAAAAGCTAAAGCTTTGATTAACAAAGACCTTGACTTGGCACAGAAAGTCACTAACTTCCAAGACATACGTAAAGAACAGGGGTGTGATTTAATCTCTGCAATGGCTGTAGTGAACTGGAATGCACCTACAGTGTTGCCCTTTATAAAAGACGTTCAAAAGCTTCATGCCTTCCTCAACATAACACAAGATGAATCATCAGAGCCTTCAAAAAAATGCTGGTCCAATCTTGCCAAGGCCATTTTGACTCAAATCATCCTGTTCAACCACCGTAGAGAGGGTGTGGTATCTGCATTTCTGTCCAGGGTCACCACTTATCCACATGCTGATATAGATTGGGCACTGTCTGAGGTGGAAAAGAAACCACTCAGACATTTCTTAAGAATTGTCATCAGCGGAAAAAGAGGAGGTCCAGTTCCCATTCTGCTGACACCAACAATGCTGGGTGCACTGGAGTTACTCCTAAAGAACAGGGAAACTTATGGAGTGCTAAAAGAAAATGTTTATATTTTTGCTTGGCCAACTGCAGCGTCCCTTTACAGAGGGTCAGACTGTATCCGCAGCTTTGCCAAGCATTGTGGTGCGGACTGTCCGTATGCACTTACATCCACAAAATTACAAAAGCAGGCAGCAACACTTCTACATTTCTAAACCTGAGGGACACAGACTTGGATCAATTAGCAAACTTTTTTGGACACAATATCCAAATTCATCGGGAATAATAGCGCCTTCCTGAAAAGACTCTACAACTTGCAGAAGTCTGTAAAGTTCTTATGGTGCTGGAGCAAGGAAGAGTTGGGCAGTTGAAGGGCAAGAATTTGAAAGAGATCACTATTGACCCAAATGTTATATAAAATACTTTTCTTTCATTTTATTTTTGTTCACTTACTCAGCTACAGTCACAGGAATTGATGCACTTTAGTATATTTCTTTAATATGAATAATGTGAAACATAAAGTGTCTGAGGTGTAAGGTCTGATGTTATGCATATTTACAGCATTTCTTTTTTGCAGATGGAGCTGGAGCAAAACAGTGATAAGCTAGGAAGGTGAGAATTGTGAAGAACATGAAGGTATGGATTATTTTTGTAATAATAATGATCATGATACATGTTATCAATACACAATAAAATTATTTATTTTTATTGTAACAAAGTTTTTAATTAAAAGTGCTTTAATGATTGTACTAAAATCTTCCACAGACACACATGCAGATGTGAGTGAACCACCAATAGACATTGAAGTTTTGCCCACTGTGAAGCATGAAGATGAAACATTGTCTTTAAAGGTCTTCTGCTAAAGGTGAGAGTAATAATAAATTTGCTTATCTAAATATTCATCCATCCATCAACTGTCTATAGTGCTTATCTGTCAGGATCACTGGGAAGCTTGAGCACTTGCTCCAGCTTCTCTAAGAAGGCTCAGTACTCTTAATTACCATTTGGTACATATGTACAAACAACATTCAGAGTTTTCATACTTCAGACTCGAAATCTCATGGCATCTGCTCTTTAGTTCACTGGGGAAACACTCCAAATGCAAGGGCTTCTCTTCAAGAAGATACCAGAGCCCTAACTGTGTAAGGATGCAAGGCCACCTATACCTGAAGAGTAAATTTATCCAGTTCCTCAAGTTTGTAATCATCACGGGCCATCGATCAGAAAGCACCGCAGTATTGATTCACATCCATTTATTTCCCCAGAAGTAAGTTGCCAGACGATAATTTCCGTCAGGTATTACAGTGTGCATAGTTATCTTTCATGCATGCACACCTCCACCTAAACAGTTATTTACTTTTCATAGGTAATTTATTTGGCTAACCATATTAAATCAAAGTATTACCTTTGTTTTCAGAGTCTAGATTTATTTAGAAGTTTGGTGTATCTAGAATTGGTTAAATGTAACTCACATTTGCATGTTAAGCAACACTGTAAACCACTTCTAAAGTCATAGTTATTTTTTTAATCACATCCTCATGATTGCTTTTTTTATTTCCATCCAGTTAGTAATTCAAATATGGAGTTTGTTATATTAGTAATATATTAAAATGACAAACAGAACAAAAATAAACGTCGTTAATTAGAACTTTCACTTGCTTACCTAAAAGCATGTTGCATCCCTGTCTAGCATATACAACAGCAATCTGCTGTTTATTGGGGACAACATTAAAAGCTGGGGTGGCATTCCAAAGATTAGGTTCTTAAGTAAACTAACTAACTAGCTATGTTAGTTGGGAATTCAATTCTATTTTGAAAGATTTCTAGAACATGTGCAATTGATTAAATTGTTGAAAAAGGTTCTGTGTTTGCTATGTAACTAATGTTTATCATTACATTTAGGTGAAGCACCTATTCTGAAAAAGAGGAAGGCTTGGGAAGTAAATGAAGTCCATGCAGTGGAGACGCATATGAAGACATTCATGACTTCATGTTGTGTCCCGGGGAAGTTGGTCTATCAAAACTCCATTAGATCTGAGCCTTTAGCTCTTAAGGATAGAGACTGGCAATGTGTCAAATTCTATGTCTACAACCGCATTGTGGTTTATAAGAGAGATATAAACTAGAAAGAATAAATAAGACTTTGAACATAACACTTTAACAATTTAACAATTTATGTTACATCTATAGTAATGATTTGGTAATAAGTTACATTACATCTCTAAGCTTTTACTTCTTATTGAAACTGTCGGTATTTACTTCATATTAAACTAATCAGGAACCAATTGTAAAGATTTTAAAATATTTATCATTAGAACCCTTACCTGTACTTTGATATTGAATGTGATCAAATTTGTTTGAGCCTTCTTCTTCCAGTGGGTAAATATACAGTTGAATGACATTAAATTGATGAGTAATTTTTTTTTTGGGCACAGGGCAAAACGTAGCTTCAGTCTGCTTCCCATGTTTAGACTGCCTGGAAAGATAACTAGCTAGCTCGACATACACTGTTAAATTCTTAACTGCCACTTTTTAGCATAATCAGATAAGTGAATTAATACAGGCTAAGGGAAACAAGTTGTGTTTGCATTATGACATTTGGGGTTCTGTCCTCACGTCACTTTTTGGGTAGTATCGTTTTCTTTTCTCTCAATATGTTTACCTTTGAGGTGACTATGTGTAATAAACAGGAGTGTTATATGACAGCTTTACATCAAACTTTATTTTGCTTGTTTTCTGTTTCTACATTTTGATTCTGAAAATAATGTCTTTCATCTGTGCATGCTAGTAAATGTGCCGACTAGAAACTGCTCTCTCGTTGTGTGGCTCACACTGAGTTTGGTCAGGGAGCCTGCTCTACAGTTACAGCTTCAAGGGGTGTCACATCTCTTTGAAGCATGACATTGAAACATACAAACCAAATGAAACTTTTGCTGAAATCAGTTAAGGAGTACTTTTTTCTAGTAAACATACTTATCTGTCGGTTGACTATGTATAAAAATAACAGTTGCCTGGACAACAAATGGTCTTCCTTGTCCTAATTTGTTTTTGTTTTTAAATAATTAGACTTGTTTCTAATTAGTTAAACATGAAGTAAGACAGTAAATTAAATGATGACATAAAAGCTGGATTAGTTTATAAAGTTAACGCTCACAGTGTTCATTTTTATAGAGCATAACTATACTTTTAAAAGTAGATGTAATTTTCCATTTGTAGTTTCAACTAACAAGTTCTGTACTTTGTTTGCCCCTAAAAGATGTTGAGTTTGGCTAGCATCTTCATTTTCTTTCAATATGCAAGGTGTGAGGTGACTGTAAGGGTCAAACTTCATCAGCAGACTCATGGTATTTAGGTTGTTCAAAGCATTATTGATGCTCCTAATACTTTATTGTGATTGTCTTTGGTTACTTATGAAGTAAAAGCTAGTCAGGATTGGTTAATTATGGAATGCTTATGCTTGGAAGTAAATGTAATTTTTAGTTTGCAAATAAAAATGCAAATACGTACAAAAGAATTGTGTTTAACAGCTAAGCATTACTCTAAATGAGTCAAAGTTTAGTCATAGTACATATGAGCTTAGTAGTGGTGCACTAATTTGTTGGGCAAATACAACCCTAATTCCAAAAAAGTTGTGATGTGCAAATTGTAAATAAAAACAGAATGCAATGATATGGAAATCTCATAAACCCATAATTTATTCATAACAGAACCTAAAAACATATCAAATGTTTAAACTGAGAAAATGTATCATTTTAAGGAAAAAGTAAGGTAATTTTGAATGTTATGGCATCACCACGTCTCAAAAAAGTTGGGACAAGGCTGTGTTTACCGCTGTGTGGCATCCTCACTTCTTTTAACAGTCTGTAAACGTCTGGGGACTGAGGAGATCAGCTGCTCCAGTTCTGGGAGAGGAATGTTGTCCCGTTCAGTCTGATACCGGATTCTAGTTGCTCAGCTGTTTTAGGTCTTCTGTGTTGTATTTTTCATTTCATGATGCCCCAAATGTTCTCAATGGGTGAAAGATCTGGACTGCTGGCAGGCCACTTCAGTACCCACACCCTTCTTCTACGAGGCCCTGATGTTGTAATTGATGCAGTGTGTGGTTTGGCATTGTCATGTTGGAAAACACAAGGTCTTCCCTGAAATAGACGTCTGGATGGGAGCACATGTTGTTCTAGAACCTGGATATACCTTTCAGCATAGATGGTGCCTTTCCAGATGTGCAAGCTGCCCATGCTGTATGTACTAATGCACCCCCCATACCCTCAGAGATACTGGCTTCTGA
This sequence comes from Parauchenoglanis ngamensis, assembly GCA_030014255.1. Lineage (NCBI taxonomy): Eukaryota > Metazoa > Chordata > Actinopteri > Siluriformes > Auchenoglanididae > Parauchenoglanis > Parauchenoglanis ngamensis. Next base: position 8,249 of record JAQMYM010005410.1, read on the forward strand.
ACTGAGCACTGAGAACACACTGGGTGCTACTTCTCCTCTTTAATTCGCATGACACGACGTTCCTGTAACATCGCGAGCCATTGTGGCATCGCCAGTCATCTTACAGGAGGAGCCGCGGCCAACCCGATTCCAATATTTTTCATGGAATAGCGAAATGTCTCACTTTCAACATTTGATATGTTTTCTATGTTCTGCTGTGAAAAAAATATAGGTTTAGAAGATTGCCATATCATTGCATTCTGTTTTAATTTACAATTTACAATGTCCCAACTTTTTTGGAATTGGGGTTGTACTTGTTGACTTTTACAGTACAGTACATGACTCAAGTTGTCTTACTGTTGAATAAAGCCTTTTTTTTCCATCTAACGAACAATTTTTCCCTTGAATATAGAGTTCCAGACTTATCATGACAAATTCCTGGTTTGTATTTTCATAGCACTGCAGAGAACATTATTATTAATAAAAGTATAAAATGTGGTTCTGATCCCAGAACTAGTATATTAACATGAAAATACAGTTCAGGTCAGAAGTAACCACATTGGTATACATGACACCGGCAGCACGACCGTATGCACGCAGCGACCCCTCCGGCTCCGAAATCGTGCTTTTCTGTTTTTATAATTGTGTTTCTCTGTTTTTTTGTTTTTTTTCTTGGCGTGACTCCAACGGCACATGGACACCAAAACAAACGGTGTTCATGTGTGCCCACGAGAAACATTACTGGATATAAAGAAATACTCAAAAACTGACCTGCAGGAAGACCTCTTGGAAATGCTTTGCGTCCTTGGGTTGCTATGGAAACCAGGCCTCCAGTCCTCGGCGTTGCCTGATGCCAGCGGCCGGGGGAGGGTCCGCCGCAAGCGGTGTGCGAGGAAGCGGAAGCGTGGCAAGCGGGTGGGGGTCCGCGCTATGCTAAGAGCTAATCCTAGCCGACCTTCCCTACCAATAATAATACTTTCCAACGTATGTTCTCTGGACAATAAATTGGACTATATCCGACTCCAGCGAACTACCCAGTGCGAGTTCAGAGATTGTTGTGTCATTGTTTTTACGGAGACATGGCTCAGCGACAGAGTTCCGGACGCCGCTATTCAGCTAGCCGGGCTAACTGCATTTTGTGCCGACAGGAAAGTAGCTCTGTGTGGTAAGACTTGCGGTGGTGGCTTGTGTGTTTATGTAAACACAGAATGGTGCAAGAACTCTGTGCTAATATCCAGCTACTGCTCACCGCTTGTGGAGTTTGTTACAGTTAGATGCAAACCTTTTTATTTACAATGGGAATTCACTGCTGTGTTCATTATTGGAGTGTACATTCCCCCCAGCGCTAAAGCTAAGGATGCGCTCTGGGAGCTGTACAAGGCTGTTAGCGATCTACAGAATGTTCACCCTGATGGACTGTTTATTGTCGCTGGAGATTTCAACCATGCAAATCTCAAGTCAGTGCTCCCGAAATTCCACCAGTATGTGGACTTTGCAACGAGAGGAACAAACACGCTGGATCTTGTTTACACAAACATCCCCGGCGCGTACCGCGTGGAGCCCTGCCCCCACCTCGGCTACTCAGACCACATCACCGTTATGCTAATGCCAGCATACAGGCCGCTCGTCAGACGCACTAGACCGGCTCTGAAGCAGGTGAGAACCTGGCCTGCAGGAGCCATTTCTGTTCTTCAGGACTGTTTTGAACACACGGATTGGCATATGTTCAGGAAGGCTGCAACCGAAGGCGACAACACCAACTTGGAGGAGCACACGTCATCTGTGACCAGCTATATCAGCAAGTGCGTAGACGATGTCACTGTCTCCAAGACCATTATACGCTCAAACCGGAAGCCTTGGATGACCGCAGAGGTGTGTAAACTGCTGAGGGCCCGAGACTCCGCCTTCAGGGCAGGTGACAAGGCGGCTCTAAGAGCAGCGAGGACCAAACTGTCTCGGGCCATCAGAGCAGCAAAGTGCGCACACCCCCAGAGAATTCACAGCCACTTTCAGGACAGTGGCGACACGCGGCGCATGTGGCAGGGCATCCAGGTCAACACTGACTACAGGACAATTACACCCACGTGCAGCGGTGACGCCTCTCTGCCAGATGCTCTGAACAACTTGTTTGCACGGTTTGATGCACAGAACAACGTAAAAGCGAGGAAGACCACTCCTTCTCACAGCGAGCAGGTGCTGCGACTAACCACTGAGTATGTGAGGAAAACAGAGTTAACCCTCGGAAGGCTGCTGGACCAGATAACATCCCTGGGAGAGTGCTCAGAGAATGTTCAGACCAACTGGCAGATGTTTTTAC
>JAQMYM010005411.1:0-10539 GCA_030014255.1 Parauchenoglanis ngamensis
AGATGTGCAGCAGTTCTCAGAAACAGTGGTTATACAACTAAATATTAGTTCAGTGATTCAAAGGAAAGCAAAATCTTTTTATACAGTGAATGAGTTTGTACAAAAGCGTGCGGACACTGATATTTTTTTGAACATCCTAATATTCCCTTTTCTTCACTTTCCGTAAAGGAGTAACACAAATGTGATCAATTTTCTTCATGTTTTAATTTGGAATAGAATGTGTAGTGTTCCCAATGCAAGGACAGCAATGCTCTCAGAAGGATTTTGAGCTTTATTCACTTTTGTAAACACACTGCTATTATTCTGAACACGTCTGTATATACGATTTGCATTTAATCTAAATATTCAAATTTTATACTCAAACTTCTTGTTCCTGATTCTAATCCGTAGTCATCAAGACTTACATATGAAATAAATAAAGACTGTCCTCTCGTTCCCTCTCTGTGTCTGGTTTAGTTACAGAAATGAGCCATAAAGTAATATCACTTACAATAGGTGACTCTGTTTAGCGAGTCAGATCATTCGACTCTTTCGGCTCCCAAATGACTCTTTGCTATTTTTTCTTCTGAACTGGACAGTGTGTGATCTCTTGAGTGGTGATAGTTCTACTCTCCATAACTATAGCTACAAAAAGTTGAATGAAATCTTTTGATAAATGAAAACTTTATTCTGTGCTGTATTTTATAACCCGTGCAAACGGATCCTTCCGGTAACGCTGAATCATACACAGCTGAGAATCAAACTCATGACTCGCCACTCACACTAATGAACAGCTCAGGTGTGAAAAGTTGAAAGTTGTATAAAATTATACTGTAAGGGTAATGACATTGTGTACATCTGCTTAAATAAATTAAATTGAAATTATTTCCAACAAAATGAGGTGTGAGTCAGCACTCAATCATTAAACTCTTAAAAGAGTTGACAGTTGCAAACAACAAAAAACTAATTCATACATCCTTTTGGCTTTGTGTGTGTGTGTGTGTGTGTGTGTGTGTGTGTGTGTGTGTGTGTGTGTGTGTGTGTGTGTGTGTGTGTGTGTGTGTGGGTGTACAATAAATATTCAGGAGGGAAATCTGATATTTGTGCAAGGAAAATAACAGGGGGGAGCAGCAGCACTATCAGTGTTCTCTCACACCCCAATCATTAGGCCACCCCACCTTCTAATTATGACTTTGTTTATTTATAGAGCCTGTGTGTGCGTGTGTGCGTGTGTGTGTGCGCGCGCGCTTATTGCTGTGCAGCTACTAAAAAGGGAATAAAGGAAAAACCAAAAAGAAAAATAAAAGAGTGGAACGAAGCTTCTTAATAGAATGAGACACCGAAATGGGTCTGATGGGTGTGGCCTAATATTCTAATGAGCAGCATTGCAGTGAATCTGCAGTGTTACTGCTAAATATACTGTACACTGTAGATACACCAGCTGGCTTTCACTTCGCGTTAGCTCTCACTCACTGGGTTAGCTTGAAGTTCCTAAATTAGCTGAACACTGTTTTGTGCGTGGGAGGGATTAGCAATATTAAGTAGTCAATGGCGAGGGTGGAGCTTATGCAAACGCTCACAAGATTAGCTCCGCCCACTTTACACTGAAAGGGGACTCAGGGTTTAACTTTTATCTGAAGAAGAATTTTAGACAGATTTTAATTTCATATCAGGATTTAACACAAACCAGGAGTGGGGTTTTAATAACTGCAGTAAAATAAACACACGCACGCACACGAACAAAGCGGTGTGTTTAACCCGATATGGCGAGCAGGTGCTGGAACAAACCGAGTGTTAAAAGACGAAAACATAAACACAGCGAGGAGCTGCTGGACCACCCAATATGCTCAGCTCGCGCACACACATTACAGCGCACACACTCCTGACAGCGTGCACACATGCGCGCGCACACACCCTTTATTAGGCAGTTCACTCCCTCTGAAACTCCCTGTTACAGAAAATACATCAGTTAGAAGCGACTCCGTGCACACAACTGCAGGAAAAAACCAAACCTGAACATTAACTCTGGGTTTGTTATTAATTAGCTTCCTTACAATTACGTTGTTTGTTATTTTTTAAACTGTCGTACAAATCAGTTATTTATTTGGTAATTTCTCTTTTTTTTATTTTAAAAAATACTTAATTATTAAATAAAAAATACAACAAATAAAATAAAAAATAAAAAACAATTGAAAAAAAACACTATTAAAAAGTGTTTCCTTTTAATACAACAATAAACAAAAACTTATGATCTTTGTCATTAAAATTATTTTTAAATCGTCATACATCATGCGTCATTTTTGACCAAATGTGTTTTTTTATATAAGTAAAATAAAATGATTTTTGTAGCCTACCTATTCAACATTATATATTTTATTACTTTTACATTTTATTAGACCAGACAGCACAACAGGAAGTGGGTACTTACATATAACGGAGCTTGAGGTGGATTCAGCTTCATGGCATCAGTCACTGCAGAGAGGAACAGCATGTTAGCTGCCTGAAACTGTGTGCTTGGACAAACGAGTACATTTTTCAAAACTTTTCATTAGTGTTTGGGATTTATTTTTTTGCCTTTCAGAGGACAAACCCAAATTAGAGTTAAGGTGCAGTCTGGAAAACATTCAAGTCCTCATAAATATCTAACTTAACACAAACGAAGTCAGTCAAACATGTTTTGCTGAGGCTGCATTTATGATCAGTAATTAGCATGAGACCTTGACTATAGTCACATCAGATCCCTCCGATTTACCTCATGCACATCAGACTCCTGAAAATTATATTGTACACATCAGACTCCATTAGATCAGACTCGGTCACAACCAGATCTTCCCAGGGTTAACCGAAGTGCCACAAGACCCCATAGAACCGAAACTTCCAGACAGAACCAGCTCATCAGAAACAGACACGTCTTCATGATGACAGACGGGTTCATGCCACACACGCCGTCATGTGACTCCTCATAACGGACTCCACAGAACCAAAATACTGTCTAATGTACGATGACCACGTTTCAGCTTCACTTCCAGTAAGACCAAAGATCTCATCATCCAAAAGTCCAACTTAACAAAGAAAAACACATCCAGTCTAAGATCTAATGTAAGCAGAAAATATAAAGCATGTGTACGCGTTCAGCTGTAATTTCCAGGCAGGTTCACATTTCAACCTGGACAGACTTCACACAGAAAACTGAGCGAGAGTCTGAAACGGATATCAGTTATACTTAAAATACACTGACCTTCTGCCTGACATGTGGACTTGCATCTAATTAAATACAAGAACAAGTGTACAATACACTCCTCCACTGTTCATCCCAATATAGAGCTATAAAATCATCACGCCCTACACTGACCTCGAGCGACCTCTTCACAAAAATAACTAGCAGGACTCCTGGCCACGCAGTTACTCCACAAATCACACAGCGTTACTGTATGTATGAAGACGTGAGAGCGACGGAGTCGTCAGTCGTTCCCTCACCAGCCTCTCTTTCCTCCCTTCTGAAGATAAGACAAAATATTATGCTGCTTGTCGTGTTACTGAGAAACCGCAAAGAAGTTTAAACTAAAACTCCTCTTAAGTTAAAGTTAAGCTTCACGTCTGACTGTTACAAAGCACTGACACGGCGTCATATTTCCTACGTCCTTTATTATTATTATTATTATTATTATGCTATTGCACAGTGTGAAGTAGCAGCCCAGATTGCTATCAAAAAAGCTAATATTAAATTGTAATATTGTGTAAGGAAGCTAATAATCTATTCTATAACAAAAAACATGTTCTAATAAATGTGGCTAACGTGAGGCTAGCTAAGCTGAACGTCACCTTTTCCTATTTTCCCAGTGTGAGGATAATATATTTATCATAATATAATATTTTTATAAAAGTTTATTGATCATTAGAAAAAGACAGAAACTGTAACGCGCACTCCGACACCAGTCACGCTGCAGGAGTCATGCACGAGTGGGCTTTTATTTTTGAGTGTGTATTTTTGGCTGAGATTTCCTTCGCAGCGGGGCGAGGCTCTGCGCCCGCTAACAGGTGGGTATCATGCTCGGCAACCAACTGTGACATTTCACAGAGTCTCTCTCTCTCTCTCTCTCTCACACACACACACACACACACACACACACACACACACACACACACACACACACGAAGTGTGTGATGATTATTTATACTTTATCTATCCCAGTGAATAAGTCAGCTCTCGGGTTTTAGTACTTTCAGGGGTTTTTTTATTTTAGAAATCATGTTGCCTGCAAGAGTCTTCCCGAATGAGTGGTTTTTTTACCCTGACGAACCCTGCAGGCAATCATGTGTTCAAAATCAGGCACAGGAACAAACGCTAGCAAACAAGGCAATATTACTATCTCTAGTTAACTTAGCTATCCAGTTAGCTAACTGCTGATACACTAGCTCACATCAGCACACCAGAGTCTCATCATCTCACTGATTTATTTAACAGCAGTTTGAGCATATTTAAGTGTTACCATGAGAACCACCATGTGATCATCAGGGACATTAGCTGTGCTTGATAGTTAGTTTACTTCTGTGGCTAAAACTTTCCAGATACCACTCGTCTCTAAGGGTTTGTGTATCAGATACGACTGCTTGCAAGTTGTGGATGTTATTTAGCGGCATCACAAACTGAACTTTAAGCGTAGCTCCGCCCCCAAATCACTTTCATACAGAAGTAATGAGAAATTTTTCTTAATTCCTTTTTACAGGCTAAACAAAATCATCAGAATCAGGAGTCAATCCTGAGACAAATACTGAGACAGGAAGTGATGTCACAAATCACAAAACACCCCCTGTCCTGAAGCCATGTGGAAATCACACGCGCACGCACACACACAGCTGTGAGCCAATTCTTCAACAAAGCCAATTCTCCCATCCTAGGCCTACTGAATCAGGAGTCGATGCCGAATCTTTAGAGTTGACTCCACCGCGCTAATGGCTAAAGGTTTGAACCCAGATGATGCAGACGGGTTACAGCGCATTCTCACCTGCTCCATTACTGCAAATCTGAGTGAAATTTATATCTTTACTTTGTTTTGTTTGATCTGATTTATTTTTACACTAAACAGAAACAAAGCAAACCAAAAGGCAGCCATGAGACAGTCACGTTTCCAGCATCAATTGCATTGAGCTTTACTCATTTCTGTGTAAATTAGCTATAAAGCTATAAAGCGAGAGATGTGTCCTTTATTCTCCTGAACGACTCCTGGGACCGATCCTATGGCACGTGCGGTCCAACGTTTCTTCAGTTCCGCGCTCACAACTTTCAGTCTTGTTTGAGGCAAAAATGGAAGAAAAACCACGTCTTCATCTTATCCGGTCATATACGAGCTGTCAGTAAAGCTGTAGAGACGTTACGAAGAAATGTAACGCTTGGAAGGAAGTAGCAGAGATCGCTGGCTCCGCTGGTGACCGTGTGAAGCTAGTGCTGTTAGCTTGCTTTGCTAATCTAACTAGAACAAAGCCTAGCTCACATTAGAAGACATATGTAACTAAAATAAAAATTCTGTGAAATAAACAGGCCACGCCCACAAGTGACGTCTGCCTGTAATCAAATAAAACCAAAAGGTCAGCTGGGTAAACCATGTCACTGTGGAGGCTGTGAGCTTAGCAGGAACACTCATGTTTAACTCAGGTAGCCAAAAAGAGAGAGAGAGAGAGAGAGAGAAAGAGAGAGAGGGGGGGGGAGAGATAACACTGTGTCACACGGCTAAATGCGCTCGGCTGATTCACGCTGCAAGAACGCATGAGAATTCAGCAGCAGTTATGCTAACGCTAACACACACTGACATCCCAGGAAAATCTCTCTCTCTACGTTAAACCTGAAACATCATGCCTGAGAACGTTACAGAGTGACTGCAATAAGAGCTCAATAACTCCTCGTGTGTGTGTGTGTGTGTGTGTGTGTACACGTGTGGTGCTATCTGAGCAATTCTTCTTAGTATCCTGGAACTGAACCAATCAGCTGAGTCTGTATCGCCATGCCAACCACAAAACAAACTCAGGCCAATGTGGAGCGCGCGCACGCACTCGCGCACTCACGACTGATTGAGGATTTACTGGAAAAAAACAAAAACCACACAGGAAAAGTTTCCTTGGAATTGTTCAGGATCAGATTCCGGATTCGTCATTTAGGAATTCTTAATCACTCATTCATCACTTGTTCATGTTGAAGAATGAGGGATTAGACATTATTTTGTTTTGTTTTTTTAACAAAAGCGGAACTGAAAGCTAAAGAACGTTTCATGGCGAAACGAACGGTAACTTTATATCCGAACCAGTAACCAATTCAATAATAATAATAATAATGCTACAGTTAAAGCACATGTGCAACAGCTTCCGCTGGAACGGGCCCCTCCCCCATGGATAGCCACACCCACATTATCCACACACCCAATCAGGAGTTACAGCTGTTAATTTACAGAGTTGCCAAACTGCCTGAACGATCTTTCAAAAAAAAAATTAAAAAATGATAAAACAATGCATGAATGTATATTTTTTCTGAATTATTCTGACATGAAAATATTTACAATTGTTTATTTATTTGTTTGTTTATCTATTTAATTAAGAATCAATCAAAAGGATAGTTCTAATGAGGGATAAATTAGTGAAATATATTCAAAACAAATAAAATACAATCAAATAAAACAAACGCTACAGAGTTTGTCCATATTGCCCTGGTTAAAAACGTATAAAATAAAATATTATAGAAGTATCCCTGCTAACAGTTAAAGTATTAAAACTTAATTTTACTCTTTTAAAAAAAACAAAAAAAACCACCACACCATTAGCATTGAAGCTCCAGTCGTGGAACTGAAACTCCGGGGAACATTCGGAGTGAGAGTGCTGAACACTGTTCCTAAACGCAGCTCTCACTTCAGTAATCTCAGCTGTTTAACTTCAACATCTAACATCTGTAACTCTATTAAACACAATCACCTCCACTGTACCACTGAAACAAGCTTCCATTAGCCATTAGCATTGATAATCACTCAGCCATAACATTCACGCCGTCATTCCTGGGATTCCTCCGAGCTAATCCGCTGAGGGAAATGATTTTTCCGAGCTGCACTCACACAACCTTGAGGAGAGCACTGAGCTGGAACTAAAGTGTTCGAACCCGGCCGTCACAAGCGATCTCGTGCTAACAGAATAACGCAGTCAGTATTTACACAGTGCTCATATGAAACGCGGCGCACTGAACTGACCACCGCCTTCACCTGGCCTGCTGGGCTTCAGGTTTTTTAGATTTAATATTCAAGATTATACTGAGCTCCAGTTTGTCCATGGCTACGTTCCTAACCCCACCCTACCTGTAGTACAGAAGATTTAGCAAACTGCTGCATCCAACTAAACAATAAAAAGCTTTATTTCAATTAAAAACAGCATACTACTTTAATTTTAGCAGAATAGATTTATGCGACTAAAAAATTTCTAAACACTTTTTAACAATTGTTTCGGTGTTCAAAGAAGTGTTCAGAGCTTCAAAAACGACATAATACTGTAAAATAAAGTACTAAAACTATTTAGCAGGTAGACCTAGCAAGCTAGCTAGCTAAGCAATGCAGCTGACTAGCTTTAAAACACTTGCTAAAGTGTTTTCAATCATTATTTATTTACAACAGTATATAACTTAGAAACTGCTACTAGCCAGTAATTACTGCAACTACTTCTGTAATTAAATAACTTCTATACACTATTAACAAACTTTTTTTAGCTAGTTAACCAAGTGATTAGCAACTTCCAAAATTCTATGCTGCTGTAATTAATAACTTTTTAACAGGTGGTTCTAGCTAGCTAGCTAAGACTTTAGCAGCTAGACAATATAATTAAATTAATCTTTACGGTAATTAGATATGTACATCACCAATTAGCAAGTGGTTCTAGCTGACTAGCTAACTAAGTGTTTAGCATCTTCCAAATTTGCAGTACTGGAATTGAATAACTATTTTTAGCTAACTAACTGTCACTTTTTCTTACAAAGAAACAGAAAAAAAACCTTAATTACACCTCAGACAAGAGCAAACTTTTTCTTTTTTTTTTTAAAAAAAAAACAAACACACTATAGAGAATAAAAAAATTCCAAGCCCCTGTGATCAAAGCGCTCTGTGAGCAGCGATACGGAGAATCCGGACTCCCGAAAGGAAACGTCTCGGCGCTATTAGCTGAAATGAGTCAAGTGGCCCGTGAAAGAGCCCTCATTAGAGCTCATTTTCAACACGTACACAGTCTGAGAGGACAGATAAGCATCCCCAGACAAAAGAACAAAGACTAAACAGTCCTAACCGCTCTAAAACGGCATTTTCCTTTCAGCACACAGTTCATCCCAGTGAGTTTGTGCCGACAGTCACATGACGCATCTTGATATTTCACATGGGTAATACAATCTCCAAATTATCGTATACGAAAATTTCCGTTATTCATGCTGAGAAGTTAGCAAGCAACAGATCTCTAGCTTCCAATAAAAATGGAATTAGCCGTGTGACTGATTTTACTGGCGCACTGGATTAAAGTTCTTAGCTGTTCATTTCACTCTTTAAGTTTGACGTCACCTTTTCCGTCTAAATCGCTGGTTTAAGTACACATTAGCTAACCGCAACGCTGCATCATCATTAGCCTGCTAACGTTACAGATTAGCAGTAGCGGTCAGAGTTTAAACAGCTAAACCTTGCCAGTCCCAGTGAAGGTGTGGCTTCTGTCCCTGTCCATCATAAATAAGGAGGTGGGGCCTTTAGCTTTGCCTCTCCCTTAAAAAGAGGCATGGCAGTCCCAGGGAAGGAGGCGTGGCCTCTGTTCCTATGTGTCCAGGTGAAGGTGTGGCTTCTGTGGCTGTCAACAGTAGTGAAGGAGGCATGGCCTTTATTCCTTAATGATCGGTAAGGGGGTGTGCCTCTGTGACTGTCCATCATAGTGAAGGAGGAGTGGCCTCTGGGTCTGTCAGTCCCACTAAAGGAGGCATGCCTACTGTGTGTCATAGTGAAGGTGTGTCTATGGCCTGTCAATCACAATGAAGGAGGTGTGGATTTGGTCTCAGTCAATCATAGAGAAGGAGGCGTGGCCTCTGTGCAGCAATCTTCTAAAAAAAAAGCATACTGAATCTTTGGCTGTTTTAAATGTGTGTTTTCACACATCTGGTTTGTAGACCATCACTGAAATCACACACACTCGCACACGCACTCTCACACATGGCATATAAGGGCTGTACTATAATATAAAGAATAATAGCAACTTATATAATTAATAAATAACATTATAGAAATAAAAATGAATGGAAACCTCACTTTAGCTGCAGGAGTGTGTGCGCGTGTGTGTGCGCGCGCGTGTGTGTGTGTGTGTAGGGAGGAAACAGACCAGACACACCTCTCCATTAAACACGCAGATGTTCACACACACACAAAGAGTGTTGTGTTCTCCGCCCAGCTTTGTTCAGAGGTCACTAAAGGTCAAGTGCGTTCTCCCATCGACAGCTGAGTCCTCCATCCTGGGTCCTCTATTTAAAGTTTATATCGTAATATGCCTGTGTGATGAAAATAAAACCATAAGAGCGGGGTGTGTGTGTGTGTGTGCGTGCGCGCGTGCACTCAGGTGGGGGTGGGAGTTTTAAACCCACACTTTTGTGCAAAACAACTTCTTTTGAAAATATCAGTTTTTTGAGAAGAAGCACATGTTGTCCACACACACACACACTCATGTCTTCAACATGAGTCATCAATAATAATGTAAACTTTCAATGTGCGTCTCTAATATCTTTCAACATCAGCATGCGACATCAGTGTAAACCCTAAACATTCAATAGGAGTTTGTAATATTAACATAAAATTCAGTATAAGCATCCACCATTAATGTAAACTTTAGGAGAATGCAACGTTAATTTAAATACTGCGAGATGAACAATAGGATGCCAAACAAACCCACTAAAGTGCAACACAAGAAAACAAGAGAATGACAGAGTACAAGGATGCAAGGCAGGAATGTAGCTTGCATTTCATCAGCTCCTGCCTGGAGTGTGTTTCTGGGTTTCCAGAAGTGAGTGGAACATTTCAGTGCTCAGAGCAACGAAAGAAAAGAAAAACTGAACATTAAAACATCTGCGGTTTTCCACTGCACTGTGGAAATAAGGGTTTATATCTCAAACACGCACATTAGAGCAAATCATCGTCTCAGACACGACTAGGCCTGTACCAATAATTACGCATAAAATACAATCGCAAAAACATCCAGCCCACACGATACATCATTATAAATAATTACTCAGGTTTTGGACAGAGTTTGTGTTCCCGGGATTAACTCGGCCCCTTTGGGAAGGCAGCGTGAGGACAGCAGTGTTCCGAGAGTCTTATTTTGGAATATCAGTAAAGACAATCCCACAGTTCCATTCAACGGAATCTGATAATCATCATGAAATCTGTTTACAAAAGGCTGTGACGTTAACGCTCGGCACAAAAAAGGAGGAGAAACTGAGTAATACATCATTTGTGTGGTTTCCACTGGAGGAGAACTGAGAGGGGGGGTATAGAGGGAGAGAGAGGGGGTATAGAGGGA
>JAQMYM010005412.1:0-10525 GCA_030014255.1 Parauchenoglanis ngamensis
GATTCGAGTCCTATGCCATTGTAGCAGAACCGCTCATGTCAACAGCAGTCCAATGGCATCATCACAGTTCTAGGTGTGTGTTGAGGCAGTTTATATGGTGCCATATTTAACAAAAACAAGTGGTTTCCAAGTGATGACTAGGCTGGGGCTCAGGTCGCAGTCTCCTCTGGATGCGTGGGTTCGAATCCCACTTCTGACATTTGCTCTTTCGCTTTAGCGCTGTTGCATCGATCCTGCACCAAAGTCTGTAGTCAAGTGTTAAGATGACGGAAGAAATCCTAGCCTAGTTCAGAGTGCGAGAATTAACTCATTTCAATCATAAATCTTTCAGTCTATAGTTATATTATGTCAGGATCATAAGATGAAAATCATCCTGAGGTTTCTGGTTTCTGCTTTAGTGACAGCTCAGAGATTGGATTAAATTCTATTTCATTGATATAGCGCTTTTAAAAATGAACATGAAAAGCAGACTCAAGCTCAATCTGTAAATACCAATCAGTGGAACATTTCATTAGAATTATTTTGTGGCTGTTAATGTTATTTTAGTATCAAAAATTTCATGAGGTAAATTCATGTCTGGGTTTTAAGTGACGCTGAGAATATTGTTATAAATAACATCAACACTGCCTCCTTTGCCAGGTAGCAGAAAGCAGTGTGTATATATAGATGTATCAAGGGGTGCTAGCTTCATGTAATGCTACAGACTCATTTGGTCCAGTCCAAGTTTCTGTTAAACTCAGTACATTAAATCCCTGAATAGTAAAAATTTACATTTATAATACAGATCTAATTGCTAGTTAATCTAATCTAGTTAATTGCTTAAATTGTGTGGAGTCATGGCCTTTAATCCCAGTTAGGTTTATTTTAGTTCCAGATTGCAATGCTATGACATGTGGAAATGTTCAAGGGGGAATGAATTCTGTACACCACACAAATAGATGTTCAGCGCTAAGCTAATCTAAAACGCTTATGTTTGGGGAATGTACAGTATGTACAGTAATCTAGTATTCACATATACACAATGTCTCACTCCTCTGGAAATATAGTTGTGTTAACAAAGTTCTGATGTAACTGTAACACATTCACGTTAAACCACCTCATGTATGAAATGATGATGCGAAATGAAAAGATGTGTCATCAACTTAAAGATGATAGAGAGGAATTGCACATATACAACATTTGGCTGTGAATAAAGCTGTATATCCAACACCTCGGCCCTCAAAATTTCACGTATGTACCTCAGTGTGGACAAACATTCCCACATTAGAAATGTGAAGCTATGTCATGTTTGCGGGGTTTGGCGGAGCACAAGCGCAGGTGAGGAGACGGCTTTATAAAACTCATCGTGTTTATTCACAAAAAAACACACACGAGGCAGGCAGAGGTACAGAATCATGGCAGGCGAAATAGTAATCCAAAAACATGCACAGGGTCCGTCGATTGACAAACAGTACATCAAAAAATTTCGAATAATTACATCGATAATTCAAAAAGCAGAAAACAGAAACAGAAGGCAAAGTCCAAAACACAGAAAACTACTACTACTGGGGCGCTACTCCCAGAGCGCCCAACACGGTTTTCCTGCAGGGGTCCTGGGCCCATAGGCTCAGGCGTATCACCGGGAACCCCCAAGCAGAATTTTTGCTTTGGCAGGAACTCAGGCAGGAACTCAGGCTAGACTGAAACAGGAGCGGGCTCTGTGACTGGAGCTGTGACTGGAACAGGAGCGGGTTCCGAGACGGTGACTGGAACTGGTTCTGCGGCTGGAGCTGTGACAGGAGCAGGCGCTGGCTTAGAGAGTGTTACTACTGGAAGACATCAAAAGCACTATGCGAGCGGCCGAGTCCATCGGGCTCACTCACATGTGCCATGAGGAGCAGGTCCTGACAGGCTAAAGTGACACTGAAATAACTACAATCACTGTTAACAAAGCATTCAGGAAACCTTTTCAAGACCTGACGCTTAGATAGTTCACACAGGTTCAGGCTAAATGCTTTAAACCTGCCATTTTCCAGGTCACTTTCATCCAATCCTTGTATCTGGATCCAAATGTCAAGATGTCTGTAAATCGCATGTGATAAGGCTAACTCACAAATCTTGCTTTCTGAAAAGGACCCTGTTTTAACTTCTTTTGTGTCATGGTCTTTCTGTTGACTACAAGCTTCACCTACTTAGTAAGGAAAACAATGGCTATTAAGTAGGTCTATAAGGCTTCTTTGGATGATTACGAGTTCTTTGCTTCATTAATTAATTAAATTAGTGGTTGTTAGAGTGGAGTCTGGGAGTCTCCAGGGTGTCCATGATGTCACAACTCATCATTATTTTAGTACAGGTCTAATCCAGACCTTAATAACTGATACATTCTATAGATTAGGTCAGTTTGGACCTAATGTGTTGTGTTTTGTCAGTGGAAGCCTCAGAAATAATAAAGTTCCAATAAATAGCAGGAATATTATAATACACATTTAAATAAAGTTTTATATTCATGATCAATAACAGCGTTGTGCTGAGGGTGTGTGTGGAATTATTTCACATTAAAAGATGTCACTGGCTGCAAAAAGTTTGAGAACCCCTTAACTAAGTGACCTTCTGGTGTCAGAGTCAAGTGTTATAAAGAATTTAGCATCAAACTTACAATAACAACTCACATTATATGAAATCTAATAATCTGTATTGAATAACATGTTCGAGACTAGAGACTGGAAAGCCTTTTCTTAAATCCAACAAAAGATGAGTGGAGCAGAACAGTCACAGCACTAACACCATTTGTCTCATTTCAGTGAACCGTCTGAGGAGAGGAGAGGAGAGGAGACTACCAAGGTCAAAGGTCAATCTTCTCGTCTGCATGCTGAGACATGCTGTTAAGGCCAAGAGTCACAAGCAGAGGATGAAAAAGCTTTGCAGTTGTGCAGCGGGCTTCCTGTGAGACAGTGAGTAGGCAATAATGACACTGTTTGACTCGATGCTTGAACCACGTAACTATGGGCTTCTGAAGCGAGTCTGCTGCATAAATGACTCTCAGGAGGACATGCTGCAATCGAATAAACACCCTTGAACCTCTCGATCAACTTGTTTCTATTGACTCCTCACTATTATTAAAGCTTGTTTTGAAGAGCACATTAATCAATGGGCTGGTCTTAAGTTTTGTAACACAGCACTGTTCAATTCTCAAATCTGATTATTTTATATAAATAAAACACTGACACTGACAGGAGTGCAGGTCCAAATCACGGGTTTACATTAATGCACTCATTCTAATACATGTAATGCATTATCATTTCTATAGTAACAGCACATCTTCAGAGTCTTATATGTCAAATGCTTCACATCATTTAAAGCTAAGAATAATCAGATTAAAAATGTGTTGTTATTTAACAAAGATATATAATTACTGATATGGTAACGTTTCCCAGAAGGAGATGTTCGTTTAAGATTTATGGAAGGAGTCTCCAGTATCAGTGAGTTTCGAAAGTTTTCAGGACAGAGGAGTTTCTTGCAAAAATCTTCTTATTTTCTTATCATTTTAAATCATCTTAAATTTTCTTATCATTTTTTTCATCCTATTAACTGCAAGAGAGAGAACAAAGAGTGGCTTATGAGGGCATGACTGTTTATAGCTGCTATAATGTAAGTAAGAACAGGAAGTGAATGGATTTTATTTGTAAATATTTCATATGATTGTCTATGAAAGCTATTCGCTATTTTTTTTATATTCGGAAAAACGTTTGCATCCTACTTGTGTTCCTGATTGTGTGTACAAAATTGACACATAAAACTAACTAACTAATATAAACATCAACTCGTTTATTATTCCTTTTTATTTATTCCTTTTTTTATTATTACTGTTTATTTTTATTACGTTTACAGAATGTAGCGAATGCCCTTATCCAGTGCGACTTACAGAATAAGAGTAATTAATTAAAGAATATAAAAAAGAAAGAAAGAAAGCCAACTCAAATCCATAAATGTCTGCGCAGAGCTGTAAGCTGGAATCAAAGGCCTCGGCTAACAAAAGCTTTAGTGAACTCTAATTATTATTATTAGACGTCATTAATTATTTGTGTTAGCTTAGAAATGAGTCAAAATGAGTTCTTGCATTTCTGTCTTTCAGGCTTTACCCTGATTGTTCGTACTGTGCTCCAGTTGTGTGTGCACAGCTTCAGTTCAGCTCAGCTTCAGCTTCAGCTTTCAGGGAGTTTTGTGGGTGTCACTACATGCAAATGAACAGGGTCAGGATTGCACTTTACTTTTCAAAATTTTAGCTAGGTTTGGATTAGGCAAACATTTACCCACAATGTAACTAAAAGATTGATAAATGAGGCCCGATAATTGTAGCTATAATTGGATAGAAATCATAACAGGCAAGTTGCTGGTATTTCTGTGGTTTATCATTGTTATTGGAAAATAGGGTTTCAGCTTCAGGGTGGTAACAGTAACAGTTAAACAATCAAGAAAAAGATTCTCCACTGTTTTTTTTCTGGGGATATGTAATATATAGAGTATGTAGTTCATATAAAAACAGCCCGATGTGTTGGCAGAAGTAGGTGTATAAGGAACCAGTTGCTCCTGTGCCTTCATGGCATCATAAAATCAGACAAAAATGCCGTACACGTCCATACACTTGACAGTGTTTTAAAATGTTTAAGATGACCTAATGATTACTTCCCACTGATGTTAGCATGAAAAATGAAATCAGTGGACTGAAGAGATGACGATGAAGCTCATGGTTAAAGTGAGTGAGGAGAGAGGAGATTTTACATATAATTCTTACGTAGTGTTGGTTTTAGATAAGTTACATTTAGACGCAGTGTCTTATAGAGGAATTGCAATGAAATCTTTCAATGTAATTTTAATTTTTCTTTAGTTAAAATCTCCATTAATTATTTTAACCGCAAGCAAAAAAAAAATCTTGTACTGCTGTATTAACAGAGAAATGTTTTTTGGAAAAGAAAAAAAAACTGGCAGGAGAGGAACGAGCAGCTTAAACACACAAGTGAGAAATGAAGAACAGGTGAAATAACAGGGAGTTAACGGAGACAGGAAACTTTGCCCATATAAGGAAAGTAGAAAACTAAAAGGGTCAGAAAGAAATGTGTGAAGCCACGAGGGTCAGAACTGGAGAAGACATAATCTAAATACTATTTTAGGGTTTGTTTGTTTTTTGGCACAGATAAAGCATAAAGTATCGAAGGACTTAAATGAAATCTTGAATCGTAAATCAAATAGATTTTCAAAAAACTTTTAGCTCTTAGACATATCTTTTTTTTTTACCATTTGAGCTGCATAGATAATTTAAGAAAAATGTAAAGAAAAATAAAACTTCATACTTTTTACCCATTTGTAATCTTATTTAATGTTGTGGAATTGTGTGCAAAGTAAGTTAGCTCTTGTTATCACTCACATAAACAGCCTATAAACAGTATTTACCCCCCCAACAAAATAAATAGCTTGTTACAGAGAAACTTCTTTTTACCCATCACTATTATGTCTTATTAATTGAAAGGACTACAAAAAAAAATACTGTCTGTTGTTAAAAAACACAAATGTTACTGTAACGGTCATCGATTTCTGCTTTCCACATATTTCTTTGGGAAAGCAGGCAAACCCCCTCAGGCTAAAAGGACTCCCATCAATCACCACTTCCTGGATGGAATTTCAGGTAAAAAAAAAAAAAAAAGACAGACATTAACACTTCCTTTTAACTACCTCCTCCCACTTCCTAAAAACAGACACACTCTGGAATTTGAGTCTGGTGAAGAGAGAGAGAGAGAGAGAGAGCGCAAATCCCAATACAAGTCTGGAGATGTTTGTCTGAGACTCTGATTGTATTTCTTTCAGCTGAACCATAAAGAAGGGAAGAGAAGAGAACAAAAGAGTGAGAGAGAGGAAAAGAGATAGAGAGGAAAAAAGAGAGAAAGAGAAATCTCAACCATGAAGCCCTGCACATGGATCGGTTCTCTGACGTTCCTGCTGTACGTTTTTCCTGCATATGCTGCTTACAGGTGAGTTTCCATCAGAAACCATTAGAACAGTATTCCTCAAAGTTCCTGAAGAGTTCATGGTTTAACAGATTCACCGTTCAGCCGTGTGATGAAGCTGTGTATGAACTGAAAATCTACCAGAATGTCCTGTTCTTTTGGGTTTCATTTTTTTTTTTTTAACTGTAGTGACAGTCATTTATCATGTCACATGGACTCAATGTCTTATGGATTTGTGTTCCTATAAAGTCGATAAAATCATTTTAGGAATAGTACAGTCTAAACATCATTTCTTATCTGTTTATGATAACTGATTTAATCATTTATAGTGTCATTATGTGCTCACACTTTCAGTTATTTTCTTATTTTCTGAGGTCAACATATGAGAAAATGTCTTATGTTTACCTCAGAAAAAATAGCTGCTGCTAATGCAAACACCAAAAACAGTATGTTTTTGTCAAACTTTCCACTAGAAAAATGTATTTTTATAGTTTTATGTATAAAAGGCACAGGACTTAAATGACCACCAACAGTCCTGCACTCAGATCTCCCTCAGTGCCTCGGCTGAGACAGAACAGACTTTATGTTAAACTAATATACCGAATTATGCAACTGTACTTTTTTTTGAGCCTATAACAGAAGTGTGTTAGTTGTAAGCGCACTATCCAGCGCCACCCAGGTGAGGATGGGTTCCCTTTTGAGTCTGGTTCCTCTCAAGGGTTCTTCCTCTTGTCGTCTCAGGGAGTTTTTCCTGCCACCGTCGCCACAGGCTGCTCATTATTGAGATATATAGATACATTTATAGATTGCTAAGTTTATATTAAGAATTTATATACTTTTTATATACTATTTGTGACAATGTCTGTTAAAGCGCTATACAAATAAGATTGAATTGAATTTTTATTGAACACTGTTTACCTTTCCTTTCATTTTAATGCCATAAATTTTACATCTTAGCCCCCCTTAGTAAGAATAATTGATACTGAGGCTAACAGCTTTAGAAGATGCAAATATAGAAATAAATAAACAATAAACCGTGCATGGCTTAAATTATTGTGATGTTACAGTTTAACATTTATTTACTGTTATTTAACCTTATAAACTTTACTATTGTTTTGCATTTACCTCAGGAAGAATTACTGCTCAAATTAGGGTGATCATACATCCTGTTTTTCCAGGGCATGGAAGGGGTGGGATTTCAAACTCACCAAAAATGTCTGGGATTTGGCTTTTGCTTTCTACAGTTGCCATTCATTTTGCGGGTGTCTGTCTGCCCCTTGCCACCATCCTGCCCCCAGTGTCCACTTTTTGAAAACCAAAATGCAAAAAACCAACATAACATACACAAATACAATTTTCTTTGCAATTTTACAGTTTAACATCTATTCATCCTACTTTATTAACTCTACTGTTGCTTAGAATTTACCTCAGGAAGAATTACTGCTCAAATGCTAACCGCTAACAGCAGGGGATATTAGCAAAATAGTAATATAGTGCCTTCAGTTTCCACATCTCTGCATCTTTAAAGTACACTACATTTATTGCTCTTAATTTTAAGTCTTACATTTACCTCAGAAAGGCCAGATGATGCTAATGCTAATATTAAAAAGTTATATGTGAAGAGCTGATCTTGTTAAAGTAATGAATTGACATAAATGTATGTAATAGGTGCTGTTGCTCTTACACTATTCTACCTTTATTGTCATAACCTTACAGTCTGTTTGTAAAATTAAAGTACACATTAATTCAGAGTAAAAATAGCTACTGTTGACGCTAGTCAATGATAACGATGCTAATAAAACAATAGAAAGGCAATATACTGTTCATAATTTCTCTAGAGTATTTAATGTTGCTTTGTTGACATGCTAAGCTCATATTTTAATTCTGGGCTTAGTGTTATTTCAGGAGTGATGGACGTCTAAATGTAGCGTAGCCACCTGTTAGCGTCTCATATTCTCCTCTTTACGCTATTTTGGCTCACAGATTCCTTGCAGTCCTTCACAGCCAAAATCAAGGTTGCATTCCAGGTCTGTTTATAACACGGCGACTTTCCCCCGTGTTAAATCCCACTCGCCATCTTAAGCGCTGCCTTATTGCTTTGCTAGTTTGATTTAAAAAAAAAAAAAACCTGTTACCTGAATGTTTGTATAAACATCAGTTGAATTGTTCATTTTTCAGAATGGCAGATGAAGATATTTATAAGTGTATTGAGAGCAATAAAAGGCTATTTTGAAAGTATAAGCTTTGCGTAACGTTGCATTCACACAGTGGGCCTCATTTATCACACTGGATTCAAATGAAAACA
This sequence comes from Parauchenoglanis ngamensis, assembly GCA_030014255.1. Lineage (NCBI taxonomy): Eukaryota > Metazoa > Chordata > Actinopteri > Siluriformes > Auchenoglanididae > Parauchenoglanis > Parauchenoglanis ngamensis. Next base: position 8,284 of record JAQMYM010005412.1, read on the forward strand.
AATTCTTTGTAAATTGTTCATAGCAAGATTTACACAAGAAATGTGGTCTTCAAGAAAACAGTTAGTTGGAAAAAAAAAATCTGTATCCCATGTTAATTTCTGAGTTTGTGTAAATTGACATAAAAGGAGGCTGAATACTGTGAATCTCGAATAATCGGCTTCAAATCAAAGTTTAGATCATTTATTTAAACTCATCACCAATTTAATGGACATTTTGTGAAACTCATTTATGTCAAGTATTAATGACTTGAATAAAAAACAAAACAATGAAAAACTAATCTATAACGTAGCACAAATAAGCCTAGGCTTTACAATAGGATAAAAGTAATGGCACCCTACAAAAGGTAGGAGAGTTAGCGTGTGTTTAAGTTAGCCAACATGCTGCGCTGGCTGAGCTGTGTTGCTGGGAAAAGGAGACCCTCTTTCACCATTTACTAGTCATTTTGCTGTTTCCAGCTTTGCCTTATATGGAGTTTTCTGGGTGTGGCTAAATGTAAATCAGCTGTACTGTGAACTTGCTTTGTAATTTGTAGCTGATTGACTTTTTATCAACATATATACAGAAACATGAAGAATATCAGAGTAAAGCTGGTTTTGTAAATCAAGCAGGATTTTTTGTTTTGACCTACAAAAACATTTAAACATAATTCTAGTAAAAGACAAACGAGGCTCCGTGAAGGAACTGCAAGTCATAATTCCTCAGCACACAGGCATGAAATACAAACCAAACCAAAACCCCAGCTTCCCAAGTTAAAAGCAATGGCTGCTGTAAGGAGGGCTAATATCACAATGTAGCTTAGCTTTTGTAGCCCATAGCTTTTTGTGTGCTTTTTCAACAAACAGTTATTTCCCAAGTCGGGTTACAAACAGAATTGGCACGTCATAATTACCGTAATTTCAACATGACCCTACCCCAATCGTAACCATAACAAGCTTACAACCATCATAACCAAGAGAAGCTTTATTTATAAAGCACGTTACACAAATCTAAGGAAAGGAAAACAGAGGAAGGCACATCAGCAATGCTTTTAAAAAAATATACCAAATTAACAAATTGATAAATAATATATTGATAAATTATAGACTAAGAAATTAATTAATGATAGTTTTTTATTTTGTTGTTTAAGCTATAAATTCATGATGTGATCATGGTCCAGCTCAATATCACGTTTTTTAATAATAAACAGAGGCAGAGTTCATGTTAATTTTGATCGCCTTATGTTGATAGCCTGCTGTCGATTACACAATGATAGTCTTTGGTAGGTTAGACAAGCTAACTAGTTAGGTGGTTACTTTAGCACTCTTCTAGGTATTTAGCTAGCTTAGCTAATGTTTCTAAACTATCAGATTACGTAAATTAATAACATCATTGTTTGTTAAGCACTATTCTGAACTAAACATTTTAAATCAGCTAGCCCCGCCCTGTTTCACTAGGACGCTATGTCAAATATCAACCTTGCCAGAACATAGAACTTACTCTGTGTTTGTGAGAATACTAATACTGTCTTATCCAGAGCGACTTATATAGATCTCATTTACATAACTGAGCAGTTGAGGGTTAAGGGCCCATCAGTGCAGTGCAGTGTTGGGAATTGAACTCATGACCTTCCAATCTCATGTTCAACAGCTTAACCACTGAGCTACCACTTACGTTGTGGACATAGCACCTTCACATCACATCACACCACACCACAGGCCTTTTTGGAATGAAGACCTTGCTTGTGTGTTTGTGAGAATGTGTAACGTGCACATTTGTTCGTATCAAAGGCAAAGCAGACAAGTATCTGTCGGAAATCAACAAGGTGTGTGTCGCTATGGCAACCGGCTGGAGTGCTGCTATGGCTGGAAGAAAAATACAAAAGGCCAGTGTGAAGGTAAACTATATAAAATATATAAAAGTTTAAAAAAGAATCTGAGATTTTCCTTCAAGTTGCTGTTGCTTTTAATTCTAATAGTGGGACTTTATCATGAATTATGAGGAAAGAATTATGCATGTCAATATTACACAAAACAACTAAGACTGACAATGTGCTGAAATGTAAGTGCAGGATATATTGAAAGATTTAATGTATTTTGCTTTAAGTAAAAGAGCTTCAAAGAAACATCACCAGATACAGTTTGTTTATAAGTAGTTAGACATTTAAACTACTCACAATCATTCTGAACTTTCCATTTGCTAATATATATATATATATATATATATATATATTTTTTTTTTTTTTAGCTCAGTGTGAATTTGGCT
>JAQMYM010005413.1:0-10523 GCA_030014255.1 Parauchenoglanis ngamensis
CTGTGGTGGACTGGCGACCTGCCCAGGATGTACCCCGCCTCTCGCCCGAAGATGCTGGGATTGGCTCCAGCTTCCCCGCGACCCAGATTAGATAAAGCGGCATAGATAATGGATGGATGGATGGATAATTTTGCCTTTGATATATCTGCTCTGTTGCACTTTATTATATTATGTGCAGAATCTGAATCCATTTTATTTTTTACTATACTCTTTTACTGTTATTCTTATTTCTTTATCTCTTTTAGATTCTTGTTCTCATGAACATAGTGTACCGGGTTACATTTTACTGCAGGTTGCACTTGTATAACTGAGCATGTGACAAACCTAGTTGTCTTCCCGCAGTCTTTCAGGCCTTCCGGTGTTGCGGAGTTTGCCAGTTTATTCCTTCATTTTAACAATGTATTAAATTGTTGATTTAGCCACTCCTAAAATTTTTGACATCTTTATGATGAGTTTGATTTTGTCTTTCAGCCTAATGATGGGCTTGTGTTTCACTTGTATTGACACCTCAGTGGAGTCCAGTTTGAGAGTTCCCATGAACAGTTGCCAAATGCAAATTCAGCACTTGGAATCAACTCCAGACCTTTTATCCCCTTAATTTGTCATGAAATTAAAAGGAGGCAGGCCGTAGCTGGCCAGGAAACTGCTATTGAGTCAATTGTCCAATTACTTTGAGCCTGTGAAAATGGAGGGACTATAAAAAATGGCTGCAATTCCCAAATGGTTATTGCAATATTTTTGGTAAATGCCTTAAATTAAAACTGAAAATCTATGCTTCAATCACATCTTGACTGCTCTATTTCAAATTGTGGTGGTGTATGGAGGCAAAATTGCAATTACAAAAATTGTCACTGTCCAAATGCGTATGGACCTGACTGTAGCGGTTATTGTAAGATGTATTTCTTTATTTATAGCATTCTTATTTTCTGTCAGCAAATTCAGCAATGCTTCAGCATAAAGCCAACCATAGTAAAAATCCATGAGACCATCTTTTTTGTTTCAGTCGGCCAGATTAGGGTATTTATCTGGCCAGTCCCCTTCCATGGACGGTATGTCTGACACTGCTGAAGTTTTGACCCAGGCTTACAGCAGTGTTCCATGTAAAGCCTCTGGTAGACACCACAATAACTCGTATATAAATGCGCATGGGTTTCTCTGGTGGTCTTATCCTAAAGCATGGCTGGATTGGCCAACAAATATGTTATAATGGTGGTTAAATAAATAATTAACAATTTAATTTGATTTCATAGAAAAGAGATCATGAGAGAAGATGCTTGATTTCTTGCAGACTTATTTTTTTTGTCACGTCCAGGTATGCTTTAATTTATGACTTTGCATTGCAAATTCAAGTTCAGGTTATGGTCACTCCAATTTGATTCAGTACTCAATGGTTTAGAAGAGAACAGGAATATTTACAATTGCATTTCTCACCAGTGCCCTGGCACTACAATGTCCAGCATGCGTTTCACAGATGTGTCATACAAAATTAGGAATCAGCGAATACCTTCTACTAGCCATTGATGTATAAACTGATAAATATACTGACAGCTAGCTTTGGTGCTTTGGTACTATGGTGCTTGCTTTAATTGCACAATGTGGTGAAACCACAAAATATCTACCCCAAATATTTATAATTGAACTTTTTTGCACATTAACATCTAATAATTAAAAAAAAACAAGGTTGTGTGTATATCTGAGATTGTAATCCCCATGACTTGCATTGTGTGATGTGTGTTCTATGAATGACTTTATATATTTTTTTACATTAGGAAAGCTGATTTCTGATTCTAAAAAATGAAGCAGAATTATAGATTTGAAAATTATACATTTGAGAGCAAATGTCTTAAAATGACCCAGTGTCACGTGAGCAATGATGGTAAAACACCATTATAGTATTTCACAACCAACAGGAAGTCACAGAATCACAAGCAAAGTTGAGGGAGGCAGACAAGTGCTGGAAGTAGACAAATGTACAGCTTTCTAAGAGCTGCTATATCCAGGGATTGGAAAATCCATGAGGAAGTGGTTCAGTTAGTTTGGAACACTTTTGGAAGAGCAGAAGTTGATCTGTTTGCAAACTGACACAGCTTTATGTGATGGTTTTTGGATAATAATGTAGATTATTGGATGCCTGTCATTATTGTACCTCTGCTGTTGTGTTTCAATAAACACCATTGTTTTTACTGCCGTCTCCTAACCTGCACTTGTGTCCAAGCAAAACTCGACGTCCTGACACAGGCAGTGTGGAAAGTTGTTTTTCACGATGATATGAAACACTCAAATAGCTTATCTTGTACCTTAAACAAGGTTTGATTTAATTTATTTTCTTGTTTGTTGAGTAGAGGCATCATCGTTTGAGCCCATAGTGTATATGGCAGCATTGGCTGCACACAGGGTGCAGACTGTTTTTTGCTTAGCGCAGATAAACTAGTCTAAACATTTTATTAGGGCATGGATTTGTGACTAGTGATCTTACAGTGGGTTCTAGAATTGGAACTCAAGCAGCTTGTGAAAATTACCATAGAAGTCAATCCCAGATGCAGACATGAAGTAGAAATGTATGTGTATCACACCAACTCGTGTAGGACATGCTAAAAGCTAAAGGTGCTATTTGCCACCTCTTTTCAGGGAAAAAAGTGCACATTTGCAAAAAAGTTTATTAAGTGGCTATAGGACAATGCCAGTATGCTGGAAGAATTATGTTTATTTACAAGTGTGTGATTTATTTTTATCTTCTTGGCTTTGTTCCTTTAATTGTTTGGTTTTGAGGAAAATTTTTCAGACAACATTAAAATTTCACAACAGCTTCACAGACTAAACTGTAGCACCTGACATACCACCATAGTTTATTTTTGCTTTATGAATAATGGATAATTCTGCAATTCCCTGGAAAATGTAAGTTTAATCCATCCCATCGCTCTTGTGTTAGACTCTGAGAATGAGAAGTCAAAAACCAATGGCTTATTCTAGGATTCGTGTCTTTTGCTTTGGCCATCCATAGCAAAGGGGCATGGTCAGTGCCCAAGGTGAAGTGTCTCCCTGCCAGGTTATACCACATCGGTGAGCTGGTGAAGGTGCTCTTCAGGTGGAAGTTTAGTGTCTAGTGTCACTCAATAGTATAAATAATAAGCAATTTGTCAGATTCATTTGTAAGGTCAGTACTTACAAACAAACCTATCACTTATTAGTGCTTTATGGCTTCACCTTTGAGCCATTTTCTATCTATGATTGCATTATTGTGTATTTTAGCAGCTGTGAGTAGTGTGATTTCCTGTTGGAAGTTTATATCATAAAGCATTGGTGACAGTAACATCTACAAAGGTAAGACGTAGGAACAATAATACGCCAAATGACTAAAACTTAATACAGCAATCAGCTCAAACAATAATGGCTATAGAAATATTTTGTCTCTGATAAAATTAATTTGCCCTAATTCACTGGATGGCAGTTGTGCTGTGGAAAGCAGCTGTAATATTTCCCAAAAGTCAGTCTAATGGTTTATGGTGAGGTTGAAATTACTTCTCGTCACTGTGTCCTGTAGGTGGTGGAGGACGGCTATGAATTCTTTGCCAAAAGGCAGTTGGTGACACTTTTTTCTGCACCAAATTATTGCGGAGAGTTTGACAACGCTGGGGCCATGATGAGCGTGGATGAGACCCTCATGTGTTCTTTTCAGGTATAAAAGATTCTGTAAAAACGGGATTATTCTTCTTCTACAGTCTTATTCTTTGGTGTGTAGTTACTTTTCCTCTGCTTGGCTTCTACAGCTGTTTGAGACGTCATGAAGTAAGGCAAGTTATGATGGGAGTAAATGTCACCTGAAGCTTTTACTACTGTTTAGTGATGAGAGCAGATTGTCTTGATGTTCACAAATGTTCTTCAGATCTTTGATCACTTAGATATTTTGACCTTTTTTTTCCCTTTTGATTTATTTGACATAATTTTGGAATATTTAGATAACGTACTTGCTTGATGAGTTCATTCTTTACAATGACATCCTAATGTACTGTATAAATTGCATTTGCCCAAAATTTGATCACTGTATGACAGACCTGATTGATCCAGTCACATTCCGTTGGTGATGTGTCGTTCGATGTCTGGCTCTTTAACTTCTTGTAATCTTAAACGATAATGGCCGGATCACCAAAAACATGTCAGTGCAAAGTATAAATGGGCAAGCATGTGTATCATAGAAACCATTGTCAGATACTTCTCTAATTTCTTCACAGATTTTGAAACCTGCAGAGAAGAAGAAACCAAACTCGAGCCGTCCAGTGACTCCACCAAGGAACATGGTCACCAAGCAGGCAAAGAAATAAGGCCTGCCACCAGTGCTCTAGCCATTTTTGGACTTGTGCTATTATGCTACTTTAATTTGTCACAGCTTCAGAGTTTTCTGTGGCGTAGTGGTCGTATGGAATCACTTGAATCGGTCAACTGTTCAGGCTTTTTTTTGTGCTCCCCCCCCTCCCCCCTTTTTTTTTTTTAAATATTACATCTACTTTCTTGCATCAGCTGAGGAGCACAGGACTCCCAAACTGTATGGGCTTTGAGTATATCAAGATGCATATTTCTAATTTTAGTTATTGTCTCATATCTTATTTTAGCTTGATCTCTTATATGCATAGTGGCAAAGCATTCACACCGTTTTGGCACCAGTTATTGCAGGGAACTTTTGTATCTATGGAAGCACTCCATTTCTTTTCCATAATGTTTGTTTGGTTCCCTATGTACCCATTTAAACCACTGTGAACAAAAACCTACATTATATTCACTTTATAAGAATATAAGAAATAGAGCAGATTGTACCTAAAGTAAGATTTCACACTAGCTTTTGTGTGAATGTGCCAGATTTGGTATTGTATTCTATTCCTGTCCAATTGTATTTTAAATGTTTTAAGATTATCCTGATTTTTTTTTCCATATATTAATTCATGCGTTATGAATCTGTTGATCTGTAACATTGTGTTTAAAAAATAAGCAGATCTACCTTAGGTGTTTTTTCTGTAACAGACTATATCAAATTATACAAGCATCAAACCTCAGTTTTTATTCACTTTTTATTTTACCAAGTTGCTTTTTTGTATTTTTTCTTCAATGGGCACTTCAATTTGTTTAGAATTCGTGAGCTTTGAGAATGATCAGGACATTTTTTTGTGTGTGCATTTTCACTCGGGGCATGCAGGTTTTCAGCATGTCTCTTGATAATGTAGCTCTGTCATGTATGATTTTTATCTTTCAAGTTCTGCATTTTTAAATTTTTTTTTTGTCTATACAAAGACAATTTGTTCAGTCTTGGCAATAACTCTCAATTTTTGACCTTATAAATAATTGTAATACTTGATTAAATAAAAATGTAATGTTAATTGGGTACACACAAACTTCAAATTGTTCTTGTTTTTGTACTTTAAAAGTGCTTGTGAGATGCTACTTTTACAGAACAAGTTATTTCTGTAATAAATTATGATTATTTAAGATTTATTGTTTTCTGTTTACAAAGCAGATGAGTCATTCTCCATTTTGAGTGGGGGGGTGATGTCTTAACACCTTTTCCTCATGATTTATTAGATTTTTCTATTTCTATTCTGTTTCATAGTTTCTTTATACCTATAAAATAGCTCGTCACAGTCAAATTTAAAAATTTGCAAAAACATTTTTAATATAAAAAACAAATTTAAAAGGTTTAAATTATACAGGCATATAAAACAAATCAATGTTTACAATGTACATCATTAAAATTTTATTACATTAACAAATATGTAATTTAACTAAAAAATTCATTTGTCACAGAATTTTGTCACTGGTATTATCAAGACTCTTAGTTTACATTTTAACATAGTAGATAGTTGCTTTGCTGAACTGCTTCCTTGGATCAAAGGTCATCATGGATTCAGTACACTAGAAGGTGGGTCCACATTTGCGTATTTTCTTTGAGAAATTTATTTGTAATTTTGTTTCTCATGCAACACTTAACTTCCACATGTCAGTGGTGTTATGAGTTGTAAGGGATGGGTAATTGAAATTTTGTTAAGCTAATGCCATAAATCTAAAAATATAACTGAATTTTAGAAAAGTTGCACATGCTAGAATTTAGCCCATGTGGCTAGCATTTTACAAAAGCCTCCATTTTAATCAAAATGTCACTGGTGTCATAGTCCTTGGTGTTATGCCTTTTTCATTTAACACCAGTGACATTTTGTAACGCCACAGACTAATGTTGATGTCATGATTGGTCAGAACACTTAAAAAAAGCCGATTCATGTAGAAAATATATCACTGTAAATATTTTAATACTGTATATTTATTATATAAGGCAGATTTTGTCTTTTTTTATTATTTTTACTATTGTTTCCAGATATGGCCAAACAAAGTGCAGCCGAGAAACTTTGCCCGGTGCAGCTGAGGGTAGCCGAGGTCTCTTTCTTTTCACCACCTATTCCCCCAAATGCTTCACCAGTTACAAATAACTCAAGGTCAGTTGTGGAAATGTAGTGTCTGTATTATAGGATCACAATCCCTGTACTTAGATTTACTGTAAATATGTACCAGCTACAGCACATGCTACACACAATATTAATTTTAATGTTTACATTAAAATAGACAGAAACAAGGATGGCAAACGGTTGCAATGCAAAAGTGGAATGCAAATGCAAAGGGCAGAAGGACTACTTAGGGGATTGTCTGGCTCTTCCCCTGTTAAGAGAACCTGAACTTTTCATTTTGCTCTTTTGAACAGTCTGCAGGAAAAATGTCTCAATGCAAAGGCAGAAAAAGAAAAGCAGCTTTATGCATGTTGTTTTACTTCCAATTTGTTAAAGAAATATCGGATGCAATCTGTGTGTGAGAGGAACCTCACTACACACAATTGAAATGAAAGAAGTGCCAAAACCACTAGAAATGCTGCTTCTCAAGCAAAGAGATCTGCGAAGTGTTTTTTTTCTTTTTTTTTTTCTTTGGTCTATGTGATGTCAGCAGAATAAAAACCGGAAAAAAACACACAATTACTTTAAGGACGGTTAAAAAGACGGCTACTTTGTGACACCCTTTTAAATCTATACAAGATGTTTTTAGCAGAACGTTCTGATGTCATGTCCTATCCCTTCTTTTGCAGGAAAAGGCCTTTTTTGGGTCATGTCTCCAACCGACGCTGACAGGGACACTTGTCGGTGCAAAACTCATGAAAACTTCCAGTAAATGGCAGAAAGTGTTTACAATTGTGGCCTGTTACAAACGAAAAATCTGGACGAGATGGCAGACGCCATAGTACGATACAAAGAACTAATTGTGCATATCCTGAATGCCCAGAGTGCCATATGAAAACTTTTCAAATGATCCAGCATTTTTCAAATGATGATATTTCTGTGACACAGTGGGTTACAGTGGGGATGCTGGTGATGCTGGGAAAATGATCGTTACTTTCAAAAAAGTGGTAGTCACCACAGAAGAGGAGCTGGCATCACAGTTCCATGACAGGCTTCATCAATATAGATGACATCTGTTCAATATCAGATGGCTAGACGGGGTCTATCGGCAGAATTTGCCAGAAACAGGTGCTTTAACTGAAGGAGCAATGTGTCACTAACTTACATTTTTTCAGTGATACACCAGCCACCCAGTATAAACAAAAAGCAAACTTCTATATGTTGGCCACTGAGCCTTATAAGTTTTCATGAGATTTCATGAAGTGTTTCATGATGATGAGCTGGCATTTCTTTGAGGCCAACCATGGTAAGCGTGCACCATTTGGAATCAGTGGCTCCTTGAAAAGGACTTCAGACAATCTGGTGCATCATGGAACAGACATACCAGATGCTGGGGCCCTTTTCCACCACCTCAAACAGAAAACATCTGTGGAACTATACTTTGTGTCCCTAGAAGAAGTCGAGAATATGGCACAACACATTGTAGAGGGGCCCCCTCTTAAAGGCTATTAACTATTAAAGGCACAGTAAGGATACACCAGGTGACAAATGTTGTCCCAGGAATCATCAAATATAGGGATATCAGCTGTATATGCCAAATGTTAAATGGGGTTCTTGACTGCCCATCCTATAGGCTAAAGAAGTATACATTTGCATTAACTGAAAGTCATCAAGTCTATACCACTGAAATTCTTGACTCTTCTTTGCTCCAGCCAGAAGTTGATGAGGTGTTCTGCTGTTGTAGCCCGCCCACCTCGAGGTTTGATGTATTGTGTGTACAGGGATACTGTTCTGCTCACTATGGTTGTAAAGAGTGCTTATTTGAGTTCAGTTCAATTTGATTTTATTTGTATAGTGATGTATAGTATTTTAATAATGGACCTTGTCACAAAGTAGATTTATAGAAATATATAAACTCAGGATATAAATTTTAAATATATGGATTTATTAATTTACCCCTAATGAGTAAGCCAGAGGTGATGGTGGCAAGAAAAAACTGAGATGATATGAGGAATCCTCAAGGGGAACCACACTCCAATGGGAACCCATCCTCATCTGCATAACTCTGTGTGATTGTAAACTTAAAGACTTGAATGAAAAAGTGTTGTGGCAATTGTAGGCCTAAGCTATTATCGGATCATCATCAAAGAATGTCTGTTAACCGGCGGGTATGAGAAAGGGGCTCTTTAGTTTCTATTTATCCAATATTATTCTTTTCTCAATCAGGGTGATGAAAACAGTACTATGCTTTTAGAGTTACACAGGGAAGGTACAAAGAAGGAGATTCCTAACAACATGGTAAGGGCATTTGGTTCAATTTTCACCCCAGTAATATCCAAAATAGTATTAAACATTTCTGTCCAATAGTTACATAGAGCTGACCAAAGCAAGCATATGTGAATAAGGTAGGCTGTGGTATGCTTACATCTATCACATGCTGGGGATTCACCCTTCTAGAGCTTTGATAAGCCATAGTGTTATAAGTGCCATGTAGAATTTTACTGTGGATAAGGGCATATTTTACACAGATAGAAGATTTATGCACCAGTCCATGAATCTTATCCCAAAATTCTTCATATACAGATAAGTCTTCTTGCCACATGGCCCATATGGAGTCTAATAAATTTAGACGGAGAAGGTGAATTTGGCGAATTGGTGAATACTTTGAAACCTTTCAAAGAATGGATTGGTGTCATCTATCAAGAGGTGCCTCCTTGGGTAGATGAGGGAATTCTGGGAAAGGTGCATGAGCAAAGCTATGAACGTTCAAATACTTTTCAAAAAAGTTGGGATGCTGTGTCAATGTAAATAAAACTGTGATGAATTGCAAATCGTGTAAACTCATGGTTAATTGAAAAATAGAACAAAGACAACATATCAAATATTGAAACTAAGAAATGTTATTAAATTTATGATAAATGTATGCTCATTTTGTATTTGATACCAGCAATGCATTTCAAAAAAGTTGAAAACGGGGGCAACAAAAGACTGGAAAATTGTGTATCTAATAAGGTTCATTTGCAGCAAAAAGAGCATCCCAGAGAGCAGAGTCCCTCAGCAGAAAAGATGGGGAGGGGTTCACCACTCTGTGATAGATCGTAGCATGGGTAACTTACACACCCGGGAAGATACCATTAATGCTGATCGATATATACAGGAGCAACTTAATGCCATCAGACAACTGCCACCAGTCAACATCTTTTTCAGGAAAGGCTCTGCTTATTTCAGTAAATTCATTTTCAGTTGCATTTAAAATGAAGCCAGACAAAGTGTTGACAAGAACATTCATCAACAAACCCATTTCTTACAACTAAAATATGATGCTGAAAAGCCATTGATATAGAGTGTAAGTTACTCAGTCAATGTCTGTAGGAACGACTAGGTTTTTTTTACCTAACATTAACCTGACTAGGTTATACCACCAGAGCCTCATAAGTTACTGATAGATTTGGACTCGAAAAAAAGATCATATAGTAATTTCATTTACAGAGCAACAGAATGAAAATGAAGGGAGAAAAGCTTTGTGAGCACACAGGTGAGTTTGACCAGACTGACTTGATTCTCTCTCTCTCTCTCTCTCTCTCTCTCTCTCACACACACATAGACACACACATACACACACACACACAACCAGACACTTGACTTTTGGCTACTAGTTTTTGTGCATGTTATCTGCTCTGTTTTATGTCATGAACGCTTTAAAGAAGCAGATAAAGCATATGCATGTATATATTTATTTGTGTTTATTTATTCTTGTAATCGTTCTGTTGTCATATACATTTTGAGCATGTTTAATCAGATGAGTTTGAAAAAATTAACAAGTATATTGTCTTTGATAAAAACCTGTGGTGGACATTTTAAGAAGGCTGTATATTGAGTGGAGCCATTGTCAATGTCAACACTAGATGATGATAGTTGTCTTTGTAGCTTTGCAGATGAACTCCTTTACTAATAATGAATATTTGGGAACTTCATGACCATCTTTCTCTTCTCACTGAGGTCCGTCCATCCATCCATCCATCCAAGCCAATCCCAGCATCTTCAGGTGAGAGGCGGGGTACACCCTGGGCAGGTCGCCAGTCCACCACAGGGCCAACACAG
>JAQMYM010005414.1:0-10516 GCA_030014255.1 Parauchenoglanis ngamensis
GAATGCAGCAGCGAGGGTCCTTACTAGAACAAGAAAATATGAGCACATCACCCCTATCTTATCTACACTGCATTGGCTTCCAATCAAATTTCTCACAGATTATAAAATACTACTGCACCCCAGTATCTGAGCGAACTTCTGGTCATTTATGACCCCCCATGGCTACTTAGATCAAAAGGTTAGTACCTCGAATAGCGAAGGCTACCGCAGGGGGCAGAGCTTTCTCTTACAAAGCCCCTCAGTTTTGGAACAGCCTTCTAATTAGTGTTCAGGACTCAGACACAGTCTCAGTTGCTTCAGGCCTCCCAGTCATGGTCCTATGAGACAGCAGACCATGCACCTGACCCATATGTCATCCACAGTTTTAGGCTCTACCAAGCTCTTAAAAAACAGATAGCACTGGAGCAGAAATGCATTGAGCACACATCCCAAACCATCATAGGGGTCCAGGGAATGTGCAGTATACTCAGTTTATTATAACAATCCAGACTACATACCCAAATCAGCAGACAAAATCATAATCGATAAACAGGCAAAAGTTCAGTTGATGAGCAAACCACATGAAATAGACAGAGCAATCAGATAGAGCAATAGACGGAATCAAAGTCCAAACAAAGACAGAAGTAGGGTCAAAATACCAGAACAGCAACACAGTGAAAAGGCTTGAGACTTAATTAATTTATTTTTTGCTAAAATAAATTTTAACACCTGTCTGTATCTCACATCCACTCTCTCCCTGATAAACACACACTTAACTGTCTGCTAAACTTATGTCAAGATTATTTAAAACATTAGAGAATAACATGGAATTGCAGTAATTATCCAGTATTTTTATTCACACCCCTAATAACGTTAAACCTGTTGAAAAAAAAAAAATCATGATGTACCTCTTGCTGTAATCGTGACTCGATTACTGAGCTCTGTGTAGTAGCCTGTGCCTTCACTCAGGTTATGCCTTTGTGCTGTACACTCATACACGGGTTCTCCTGCATTATCGATTCTCACTCTGAGTGTGTTGGTGGATGCAGGATCAGTGCTGAAATACTGTAAATACTGATTATTTCTGTACCAGTAAATCTCCCATCCAGCCCCCTGCAGCTCACAGCGCAGAGTGACGGTGTCTCCAGTGTAGATGGAGCTCTGAGGATTCACTCTCAGAGTCGGTTTGGGTTTTGCTGTTGGAATGAAATGATGAAGGTGTCAGAGCTGCTTTTCACTTTACAACAAAAGCAGTTGATTTTCTGAGCTTTAACATATGATTGTTTCAGAATAAAATATATTTGCCATTTGATAGTGTTTAATTTTTTACCATTTTTACAACTGTATGTTTTCTTACATGACTTGTTTTCAGCATATTTTCTATATAACAAAATTCATGATTGTAATTGAAGTATAAAAACACTGTTTGCTGATGTTATAGTGTTATTTTATGGATCCTGCACAAATTGTGCATCACCATTTGAACATATCTGCATTCTCCTAAAAATCAGCAAAATTATGACTTCATAATTCATTACAGTCATTATAGAGGACTTTTGCCAAAATATCTATAGGCAAATGCTACAGATCCTTTTTGTCACATTCATTATCTAATTGAGTTTGTTTTTTATAAACTACAAAATATGTTAATTAAATTTTTCTAACATAGGTTTTAATGGATTTATTAACAGCTATCATCTGTTTCCGAACTGAACTGAATCATGTAGGCTGTAGTCTTTATAGACCACATGCCTTATGATTCATTCTTACACACTTGTGTTTCTGTCACTGGTAAAAAGAAGCAGAACAGGGTTTTGGGGGGGAAAATAGCCTACAATAAGTGGTAACCATGATGTGACCAGTTCTGCTTTGTGTTAATGAAAAAGTGATGTCAGTAGATATAATTTCTTACAGAATAATTTTATTTTACACAGCCTTGGTAACAGTGTAACAGAGTAACTAAAAAAGACCAACTAAACATTAATTAAAAAAAAAAAAACATAAATAAAAACGATAAATAAAAAAAATCAGCCTTAAATTATGTGAAACATCCACCATACAAGTCCCACTGAATGAGCTATAATGTTTCGTGCAGAACATTATGAGGAGTTTTTGGGGACTTTATGAATGCTACACATGATGGTTTTGAAAAGATGCAACCCTGCAGTTCAGCTTGGAGGAATTTTAGCCAATTCCGCTGTATAACAGCTTAAATTCTAGGATGTTGGTGGGTTTTTTTCACATCAACCACTTGCTTCAGCAACATTTCTGTTGGCTTAAGGTCAGGACTTTGACTTGGCCATTCCCAAACATTAGCTTTATTCTTCTTTAAATATTTTTTTATAGAATGACTTGTGTGCTTAGCAAATGTTAGAGAGGCCTTTAGTTGCTTAGAAGTTACACTGGGCTCCTTTGAGACCTTCAGGACTATTAGATGACTTGCTCTCAGAGTGATCTTTGTTGGTCTCCACTCCTTGAGAGGGTAACAATGCTCTTGAATTTCCTACATTTGTACACAATATGTGACTGTGGATTGGTGGAGCCAACTCTTTAGATATGGTTTTGTAACCTTTTTCTGATGAGCATCATCTACACTTTTTCTGTGGTTTAGAGAAGTCTCTTTTGTTCATGCCATGATTGCTTGCTAACACACAAGGTGAGCTAAATCTGGCAAACTCCAACATTGCCAACATCATGATTACATGCCAGAAATTTTAATCATGCAATGACCTATAGCCAGTGACGTTAACACCAATCATCAGATGTATTTGTATCAAAACATTGTGAATGGTCCAAATGGAGGCAACAACAAGAATGCATTTCATTCTCAAGCACATTATTCAGTAGAATAAAAACCTATGACATGAAAAAGATATGATCTGCTGTTGTCACAATTTCATTTTCAAGATAGATTGTTAAAAAATGAACAAAGTAATTTAAAACATGTATGCACGGTGTGTATAGGATTAAGGCTGCCATGCCAGGGCCATCTGGTGTTAGTGTTGCTAACTCCTCCATCATATTAGAGAGAGATTTTATATTCCCCATAATAATAGATGGAGGAAAAGGTTTATATCTTCCCTTGCATGCCCAACAATTAAATCCAGCTCTGCACCTGTGCTGCCATCACCTAATTTTGCATGAAATCTTTGGTTTTCCCCAGTAAGTCGGGCAACACCAACAGCTGTTTCACCATGTAAATAATGCAACCATCATGAATGATGTTATCTCACCCAGTAGCCACAAAGAGTCCAAATACAAGTAAAAGTGAAAAAGCAGTTTACAAAGCTATTTGTAATTGTAATAAAATGAGTTCATTCACATAACAGACAAAAAGAGCAAGATTAGCTAGGGATTAGCTACAACACTCAGCCTGCGGCCTTGTGTCTGCGACAGAATTACAGCCGTGCTGATATTCAAGTACATGAATGTGACATTGCACCTTTATAAGAGATTAGTTATGTGTTTATTTTTTCTTATCATCATGGAGTGGTTTATTTATTTGTTTGTTTGTTTGTTTGATAAACAATTTTATCATCTGTGTCCATTAGTCTGTATCTGACATATAAGAGTGAATCTCTCCCTGATAAACACACACTCAAATGTTTTACTTACTTTGCTTAGCCTTGTTATGCCCTTTTCGACTGTGTGGTATCAGTTTGGCTCAACCCAACTCTGGTCACTTTGTTTGCTTTTCCTTTAGCCCTGAGTCGTGGGTAGTACCTGGTATCTGATTCTATTTTTGGTATCACCTCTGTCAAGGTTCCAAGCGAGCTGAGGCAATATCAGAAGGTGATGTGAAAAGCAGCAGACCATTGACTGGCCTGAGAAAATCATCACTAAGCAAAATATCAGTTCAGGCAGGCTGATTTTAAACAAGTTACCTGCAGCAAAACTCCCCAGGTAATATGTGCCAAAGAGGGAAGCGAATTCACCTCCTCAAACTGAAAGTCCTCTGCCTTCATCATGACATCACCTCACGCTGCAGCACTATGATGGGCCAACATGTTTTAAATTTTTTTTTTATTATTAATGTCCTTGTGTGTGTCGTGTTGAAAATGATTTCACAGCTGTTCCATGTGGTGTGAAAGCAAGTAGAGTCGAGTCGAGCCAATACCGTGCAATGGAAAAGGGCCGTTAGTCCTCACTGGCCACAAATGGCAAAAACTTACATCAAAATTATTTAAAATATTATAGAAGAACATGGAATTGCAGTAATTGTGCAGTATTTTTATTCACACCCTTAATAAATTCAAACCTGTAGAAAAAGTGAAAAATCATGATGTACCTCTTGCTGTAATCGTGACTCGATTACTGAGCTCTGTGTAGTAGTCTGTACCTTCCTTCAAGTTATTCCTGTGTGCTGAACACTGATACACTGCTTCTCCTGCAAGTGGCACTCTGAGTGTGTTGGTGTTTGTAGTGTCAATGTTCAGGTGATGCAAAGACTGATTATATTTGTACCAGTAAATCTCCCATCCAGCCCCCTGCAGCTCACAGCTCAGAGTGACGGTGTCTCCAGTGTAGATGGAGCTCTGACGAGTCACTCTCAGAGTCGGTTTGGGTTTCGCTGTTGGAATGAAATGATGAAGGTGAAAAATTAATTATCATTCTCAGTTCAGTCCAAACATGAAGGTAGCATCAGCCTGGTTTTAAGTGAAAAAGGAATGTGTTTTGTATGCCTGCCAGTTGAAGAACTTGAAATTATATAGTTCAATCTGACTTTAGTCTTTTTTAAAGCAATGTAATAAACCTGGGATGTCTGCACCTCACCCAGGGTGTCTATACAGAGAAACAACTTCTCTCTAATACTATAAGGACCAGCAAACTTTGAAGACATGGAAGATCCAGACACAGAAGTGCAAGCACTTTTTCTTCAACATTCAAGGTCAAGCAACAGTCTTTCTGTTGAAGTATGGTTTCATTTTCCTTTGTGTGTTGCAGAGCATCTGTTTGGTGAGGTTATAAACATTATGCCAATGTTCATAAAATGTAGTCATATAATCCAAGACACTTTTACTCTCATCAGAATGCTTAGTATGAAAAGATTCTTTTAACAACTTCAAAGGAGCAAAAACTAAATGTCCAAAACACCAAGCTTGTTCACTACCCAGGCAGTACTTTTTTAACATGTCTTTTTAACATCGGATGAAATTATTTCAGGTCCCCTTTGACTTCTCATCTTGAATCCCTTGAATTGACCTGGGAGAAGCGTTCAGATGAAACTTTAGCTCCCAGATTTGTTTGTAACGCTTTAGGCAAACCAAAAACAAATAGGAACATATTTGACTGAAATTACACATTTCTTAATACACACAGCAATAAATGCAGTCTAAAGAAGTCTAAAGAAATCTAAAACTTCTCTAGTGTCCTTTTTAAGGATTTGCAAAATATTCGGATAGATGCACAGAAACAGACATAAGCTTGATCAGTTCAGTTAAGCTTAATAATTTAATCAGTTGATGGTAATCAGATCGTGCCAGTCGAAATGTCTGCGATGCTCCTTTGCCATCATATTATTAAAATAGGGAGGCGTGCTTACAGATTTGGTGCTGACAAATTTATAAAATATTTAAATGACTAATACAAGGACTAATAACTAGAAATAAAGTCACCAGAACAGAAGTGAATCGAGGATTATTTCCCAATCTGTTAGCATGAACAGACAGTCAAGTGAAGATAATGACAATTATCTCCCAAAAATGTCATAATTCTCCATTAAAATCTTATAGTTCCAATGCCTCAAATGATATTCCAATAAATCTGATCCTGTCAGAGCCAACACAAGGTGAGATTTACTGCCTTCCTTCTTAATGTTTATGTACTATTAATCAGAATAATAAATCCAGATGCTACTGCAAAAGACATGATGATTCTTGTAAAAGAATATGATGTTTACTACACAGGGAAGTGAAAGTCAACATTAAACAAACAGGGACTCACTCATTCACAGCTCAAAGTCTGAAATTCTAAAAAATTTTTTTACATTAAATAAGAAATAAAAGCAGCCTCAGACTCCCCTGATACGGTCAGAGTAACAGCATCACTGAGCTCTGAAACAATCTCCATTGTCCTCTGCAGGTGTACTCACCACTGTCAGAGTATCCAACAGACAAGATTATGAACTGCTGATTTTTGCTGCCTGCGGGTTTATTATTCTTATACCAGCTGTATGTTTTCTGAGAGTCTCCTCCTTCCTGTAGGTCACATGTGAGAATAACAATCTCTCCAATGAACACACGTCTATCAGGCTTTATGGACACCACAGCTTTAGGACTCCCTATAAAACATTCTGTTGTTAATAAATCTTACATAAAGTAATTACCAATTTTACACTATGGACATGTTTAGAATCTATTTAGAGTCTAAGTACATGTTTTTTGTTATTTGTTGATACTAGGATGTGTAACTTACTATTCACAAATTAGGGGCATCATGGAAATTTTTTTTAGCAGTATTTATGTAAGTTGCTTCCATTAAACTTGTGCTGTTTTATATTCAATATGTTAAGCCCTTTAAGCAGCATAAAGCAAAAGCATGACACTATTTATTAACATCCTAAGATTTGTTGGTCATCCTTTTCTTATAACACTATTTATATTAACTAGACGTCATTCTTGTAAAAATGAAAACAATAAATGCAGAACACCGTGTGGCCGAATCTACCAAGAGCAGAAAGTAGATCTACACAAGATTTACACGAGAACGAAGAATGAAAATAACGTAGTTAATGTAACATCTTTTGTTTAGAGCTGCACAAGCTGCATTCATAAATGAGGAAGAAAGTGACAAATTGTGCACTAACTTCTCAGCCCCGAAACAAATCAAATATGTACACAATAAAAAGGATCATTTATATAACTCACCTCGAGCATAGACCACTGGAATACGTAAAATCAGCACTAAAGAGAGAACAGAAACAGGACATAAAGTAAATATGAAAAATATTTCTTAATAATAACAACAGCACATTGTAGACACACTGAACCAAAAAGATTAAATCTTATTCAGGAAATCTAAACTACCATCTGTAAGAAATACATTTTAACCTCTCTAAATAATAAATAAGCAAAACCTACACCAACTTATACAAAGGTCGATATTCTGCTTATTAAGTAGTTTGTTTCACTTTATTGCACAAAGTAACCAAATATGTAACAAATATTATTATTATTATTACAACAAAAGAATTAACCAACATGAAATGCACTGTTCACTAACACACTATGATTCTTTTAACAATTATCATAACATTTGCTTCCCATAACATACAATAGAAACAGTCACAGTAGTTCACTAACATTCCGCCATACTTTTAGCACGGTTCACGCGCTCACATTAGCTTCATTAGCTTCCGTCGCCTCGTGGTCTTACTTCGAAACACGAATAATTATATACATGTAACAAAACGGCTCTAAAGAAAACATAAACTAACACATATAAATCAGTATCATGCTTGTGTATTTCCCTCACCTGCAAAATATTGCACAAAACAGTCCAAAATGAGCGTGAGCTGCCGCTTTGGCTGAAATTGCGAATGCTCTGTCTTTACACTGGCTTCACTTCCTCTACGCTGGAATTCACGCGCCAGTCACTCCAGAGTCACTACTGCCATCTATAGGCGAAAATGAGTCTATCGCTATAGATCACTTAACTAAAGCAGGTGAGTTTCTCTCTGCTTTAACCTGAGCCAGAAATACACAAGAATGACAAAAAAAAGAAATGTGACAATGGGGGCACAGACAAAACACAAATACCTGCTATCAGCAAACATCTTAAACACCCAGAGGTACAGAAAATACTTGAATCTTTAAATCTTTACTTCACAGGTATGATTTGATACTGCATGTGTGACCCACTGACTTACATTTAAGGTTTAAGGTTTGTCTAAACTTGTTTTGTAATTGGATTTGATTTTGATAAAGACCTGGGGATTATTAAGGGTAGATAATTAGGAGATTTAACATCATACAGTAGGATTGTGACACGGTACAGGACAGTGGTATGGCAATAGTTATAAGTATGAGCTTGAGTCCATGCCAATAAAGATAATATAGACAAGAATAAAAGTCATAATCTGAGAAATCCTGGAGTGAAAACTACATTTTTATGTGAATCCTTTTTTACTGACTCAATAAATTGTTGAATTTGACATTGGCACTCCATATTCTGTATAAAAAAGGGTTTGTGTTTAAGGTGAAAAGCTTGTCTACTGCTTATTCCACCACTGAAGAAGACATCCTTTTGCTAGAAAAATCTATTTAAATTGCCACAAAGAATTATTCCATGCCATTGCTGCTGTTTAAGTTTTCAATAACTGTATGTTTGCTACTAAAATACCGCAAGATGTATGATTATATGTAAATACCAATAGATTATTGTCTCAGCTTAGATTTTATGACCGCAATTTTCATGTCCCTTGGTTTTACTGAAACTGACATGTTGAGGAAGGCTAAGGTGGAAATTAGATTCTGTGATGTAAATGATTACTAAGAGAGCTTTGCATAACTAAACTAACCCCTGAATAAACTGCAAGTGAAATATCATCTCATCTGAATTTGGTCTTTAACTGGATCAAACATTAGATATGAAGCAATTTAGATCTAAACCTCAAACAGGTCACAATGAACTCGTACCTTCTCTTACCCCTGAGAACAGACATCAGATGAAGTCATCCACTTAGAGATGTGAGAGGGACAATGCGTGTGTTCCAAATGCTGTGAACCACATCTCAGGCTCTCTGACTAAAATGTGAAGTAGCTAAAGAAAAATCTCAGTATGATTCATGCATTCATTTATCTTCAGTAAGCAGGCCATGTTATAGAAAATAAACTAACTAACTAAGAGTTCAGTTGTAAAAACCCACTCCTTTGTGTTGTTCATATCATATCACTCTGTTATGGATTATTTTCCTATAACAGCTTTTCCTTCTGTCTTTATTCCATAATTATTATCCCAGTAGCTGCTTTTTCCTATACAGCACTCTATTGTGATGAAGTGACATGCATTCATATTGCAGTTACTGTGGCCAATCCACATGTGCAACTGAAATCATTTATATCTACAGGCTTTTGGCTTTGAAAAGATTTTAAATTTGGACTATTTCACGTCTTCCTATTTCATTTTTGTGTACAGATAGCAAGGTGTGTTGGAGCGTATGGGCACTGTAGTAATGTGAGAGTGCTGTAAACTGTAGACATGCCTCACAATCTCAGGTAGACTGCAGGGTCTCAGCACTTTCCTCAGCCAAACATACCCAAATTCTAAACAGTGTGGTAAATAACTCGTTTCTCTACTTTTTTTTTATCAGATTGGTTGTGAAATAATAAGGAATCTGGGTGCTGCAGTCGTTGTCATGGCAACATTAGAAGCTAGCAGTTAAAAAAAATCAAACATTTATGATAATAATAATCATTTTACAGTGTCATGTTTTAACCTGTTGGGTGAAACATTTTCTTGATACAACGGCTATATAAACTGCAAAGTGATATAAATGAATGAGCAGATAAAATGTATTTAAGAACAAACAAACAAAAAAACCCGGGCAACATTAACATGGGACCTACAATCGAAATATTCTTTAAGTACAGGTGAGAAGAGGAGAAATGTGTGATATAATTAATGTGTGACAGAATGTTGATATTTATCATATAGAATTGCTGCAGTTAGGTTGTATATGACTGCTTTCCTTTGAGACTCAGGATTTTTACCTCAGAATTGGTTCTTATAGCAACTGTACAGCAAGAGGAGCACACAGAGGTTCATGTTCAGTCACGTACAAATGTTTGCAAACTATTAAAGCAATGCTAACGTTAGCATGTTCACATGTAAAGCAGCAAAATTAGCCACATCACATCAATCATGTGTCACAGTTTCAACATCAAACTAAATGTGCTTATGGTTTATAGCAGGAAAACCTGACCATATTCTGTTGGTTTTTGTGTTTATTCTCCCACTGTTTATGGTTCCACTTCCTATTTATTCAGTTACAAGACCAGAGTTCACGGTCAGAAATTTGACAAATTTCTTACAGAGAGATTTTTTTACATAAATATGACCTAAAACATCAGATTTTCACACAAGTACTAAAAGCAGATAAAGAGAAAAAAAGAGAAATTATTATTATTATTATTATTATTATATTGCTCTGATGTAATTAATGTGTATGTAGCTGTTAGTCTAAACGTGAAGCCTGTTCCAATGCAGAGGTTAAGTAAGGGCAGCCAGTCAGCATTTCCATGCTCTGGGTTTGTTTAACTCATAACCTAGGAAAATGAGATGCCATGACGTAAATTACCAACCATTGTTCTGATTTTTTACAATTTTCATGGGTGCTCATGTTGCACACGCTGAAGGACGAGTCGGGTTTCAGGTGGCAACTTGGTTTATTTCCATGAACATACTGCAAAATATTGCACAAAACAGTCCAAAATGAGCGTGGGCTGCCGCTTTGGCTGCCATTGCGAATGTTCTGTGTTTACACTGGCTTCACTTCCTCTACGCTGGAATTCACGCGCCAGTCACTCATGTAACAGAG
>JAQMYM010005415.1:0-10513 GCA_030014255.1 Parauchenoglanis ngamensis
AAACAATCAAATAAATATTCTTTCTCATAAAATATTATGTGTGTGTGTGTGTGTGTGTGTGTGTGTGTGTGTGTGTGTGTGTGTGTGTGTGTACAGGGCTGTAGGAATGTAGTAAAGAGAAAGTAGAAGGAGATTTGAACATGTATTTCTCTACAGAAACAATATTAGCTGTTTATATTACCTTTGCAGCTTCAGTGCAATATTAAAAAGAAAATTCCAGACCCCAAAGATGTCCAAAGATGACTTCCTCAAACAGCATCATTGTGTTGTGTGTTCAATGTGATTTAACGGTTTCAACCCTGCAGTCCTGCGCAATGGGAAAAAACAATACCGCAATGACCCCCAGTGGAATTCTGAAGAAATGACTGTACCCCTGACCCGTCCCCCGCCCCCACTCTCGCCCCTGCCCCTGCCCCTCCTCCCCTCCCCTCCCCGCCCCGCCCCGCCTCACCCCGCCACCGTGAGACCCCCGTACAAACAGTCAGCACACTTACTAGTACAATGTTAACGTGGTTCTTTATAGTCAGAGAGAGTTTAATGTTTAAACTGAACACAGCAGTATTTATTTGAGACAGATGTTAGTAAGGAAAATGGAATTTGTCTTCTGAGCACATTTTGGTCAGGATCTGTGGGGAAGATAATTAGAAACAGACGTCTATCTGTGAAATGAATCTCACATTATACACTTCATAAGGTTTTCAGGATGAATGAAGGAAAACAGTTTCGTACCTCCTGAGACTCACCATCAAATGGCCTGGACGGTCCTGCAGTGAAGTCTTTAAAATGCTCCCAGTTCCTAAAGTGAGGGAAAAAACTTTAGCCGAAACCAAAACAACATGTGGTTTATAATAAAAGCCGTGTTTAAAAGTTTACAACAAATGTATACACACTTATCCAGTTACGATCACAGTTGCAACATACTACTAAGCATCATCAGCACCAGCTGCAGCATGTGTCATCCCAAACGTTCATCAGCTTTCTTGTGTTCTCACCCTGCAGTTATGACTACACATACTTTAGTTCAGTTTGTTTATTTGTCATATGTATGCTAACACAGGGTCAACATTACCATGAAATGTGAAGAAACAAGTCTCAGCAATGGAGGCCTATACAACTGAATTTAACATAAACTTAGAAGATAAGGAGAAAAGCGGTGGGGGTACAGAGTAAATAATAAATAAGGGATGTAGCGCAGACACCAGTATTGCACATTAGAGAAAGTGACGAATGCAAGTGACAGTAATTGCACATTTAATAAAGTGACATGTGTAATAACAATCATTGCACATTGGGGTAAAGTGTCAAGGTGAGAGGTGGCACCATTGGATCCAGTTGCACATCAATTAGCATTTCTCAAATTCATGCTAAAAAATTAGCAACTCCCACAAAATAAATACGCACTTAAGGGAAAAAAGCTTCACTAAAAGCAAAAAACTACATTTTTACCTAGACAAAACACAATTTATGGGCCTAAAACAGTGTGCTACAGGGGTTAAAGGGTTGTAGTAAGTGACAAATTAAGTACTACATGACATTGCAGACAGAAAAAGCAGTTTTTGGTAACCAGTACACTGTGGGATGTTTAGCAGCTGGAGTTAAGCAGTCTGATGGCCTGATGATAAAAGCTGTTCTTAAGTCTGGTAGTCCGTGCAGCCATGCTTCTGTATCGCCTTCCAGAAAGTAACAAGGAGAACAGTTGGCATAATGGATGGCTGTGGTCCTTAATGATGCTGTGTGCCTTTCTCAGGCATCGTTGGAGGTAGATGTCCTGAATAGCAGGGAGGCTCTTGCCAGTGATGTGCTGTGCCAGCTTGTTTACAGCTTGTTTCTGAGACAAGCTGATACTCACCGGGTCATATTCAGAATTGAGGTGAAGATTTAAAGCCGTAATTACAAACAACCGTATTCAGACCTCGTACTTATGTGGGGAAGAGTTTGTCTAATACTGAGGCGTGTCTTACTTACAAACAGTTCTCACCTTAAACCTAAGTGCATTTTTCACGGCTCGATTGAGGAGTTTTATTAAGTCCAGTGACATGTAGTCACAATATGTCATGCTGAAATTATTATTTTGGCTGACACTTAATTTATTTTTAATAATATCATCCGTTTAAAGTGCATGAAAAGGGCTAGCCTTCACACCCGTGTGTGTTAATGAGCCTTGGGCATCCATGACTCTGTTGCTGGTTTACCGGTTCTCCTTCCTTGGATCACTTTTGGTAGGTACTAACCACTGCATACTGGGAACACCCCACAAGTCCCACGTTTGGGAGAGGCTCTGACCCAGTCATCTAGCCATCACAATGTGGCCCAAAGTCGCTCAGATCCTTACGCTTGCCCATTTTTCCTACTTCCGACACATCAACATTGACAAATGTCTGTTCACTTGCTGCCGAACATCTCCCAGCCCTCACCGGGTGCCATTGTAACGAGATAATCAGCATTATTCATTTCACCTGTCAGTGGTTTAATGTTATGGCTGATCTGAAATATTTAACAAAAATACCACTCATTCATATTTTAAATATTTTTTGGAAACCATCCCACAGACCCCCTGTAATTATGCCACAGACCACATGGGGTCCACAGAGCCTGGTGGAGAAACAAGGGTCTAGAAGGTGTTGAAAATCCCTGTCTCAGGCACTTCTACACATGAAACATCTGGCAACCTTGGCGATCCGAAGTACACAAAGGTGATTTTAATAATCTCAATGTGGAGCTCAGAAACTGCATGTGTGTAACTTGTAATTTGTGCACCTGGTCAGTACTTGAGTTCCTGACTCTCTGTGGATTGCCCCCTAGTGGAAACACAAAGATTTTATTAGAGACCACAAGCCAATTTTATGTATAATATGGATTCTGAATTCATTTGGTGGGCGGGATTAGAAGCACTTTATTTCCTAGTGGAAGGGTGGAAGTCTGTGGAAATGGGGGCCTATCCCAGGAATGTTATTCATAAGTCATGTACACACACAATATCACACAGACACACACACACACTCTCATGTACAGTGAGCAAAAACCAGAGAACCAGAAAGATACTCCGAGAGGCAGCTAATGAAAAAACAACAAAAATTCTCTTACATGTCTTCACAGTGATGGCGAAACATCTGGAAGAAATTTTCCTAGGAATACCTGCCCACAAGTGTTTACTGCCTGGTTTGAGCAGCTCAGGCAGATCAGTATCTAAAGACAGAGCTCATGTTGCCTTGATCATTGTGTTGCTCTCTTAGGATCATGTGGGTAGATGATCTTTTCTTGCCTAAAAAAAGCCTAGGTGTGAATGTTTTCGGTGAGTGTGTTTGATACTACATGGATCATCCTACACGGTCATAGACATAATAATGTCCACTAACATTTCATATTAAACGATAAAATCAGATCTCTTATCTCTGTCACACTCTATTGTGAAATAAAGTCGAAGGCGTGAGCTTGTTACTTTTCTCCTGTATTTCACACCCAATGGATTTCAAGCCAGCAATCTGTCTCACAAGATTTATGCTTAAGAAATATGAAAGCAAAGAAAAAGAGTGATTCTCACCACATGGTTTTTTTAACAAGTCCTGCAAACATTTTAAAGCTAACAGCACCAGTGCTAACAATGTGAAAAGAAAAATATCAGTCTGTTTAATCTGAAGATAAAAGTAGTGAGGTGTTGACTTAATGTGGCTTTTTCATGCTGGTGCTTATGCGTGTGTGTGTGTGTGTGTGTGTGTGTGTGTGTGTAGGCTTACGCATGTTTCTGTGAGTGAATTTTTGATGATTTACTAAGTACTGCAAGATGTTGAGCGTCTTCAGCCACCTCCACACACAGCTGACCTGACTGGAGAATTCGTTCTTATATAAGGAATAATACACTCCATGTCATGCCGTTATAGGGAAAATAATCAACGATAAGGAGATATGATGACGCAGAGCCACTCCAAAATGGATTATGTTCTAATATTCGCACAACCGCAGGTGGTGAAAACCACCCAATACGTCACCGACACCCATCTCCATCGCACTGAGCACATCTATCGGAAACAGTGTTTGCAGAAAACGCAGCGCATCATCAAGAACATCTCACACCACCGACTGTAGACTGTTCATCCTTAGAGAGCAGATAAAGAAGCCTCCACACTCGTACCAGTAGGCTGACGAACAGCTTCTTCCCTGCAGCTGTTCCTCTACTGAACACACAAACGCGGTCGCACTGATGTATTTTGTCCACACTGCACACTGTACTATACTCAGCACAGCAGTGGTTCCTGGAGATCTACCTCTGTAAAGACTTCAGCTCCAACCTTAAATTAAGACCTAAAGCAATGATTAGATAGTCATGTGGGCATGGATATGGTTGGAGCTGAAGTTTTCAGAGAGGTAGATCTCCAGGAACAGGAACACTGCTGTACTGTATTGTATTTCTGGTTAGATGCCAGCTGCATTTTGTTGTTTAAAGTACTTGTCCTTGTCCAGTCCAAAGTTAAATGAATGCTATATATTTTTTTAAATTCCTCTCAGGAAATTGCCAGCAATGCCAAAGAATTAGACATTATACTTTTTATCCATTTATAGTTACATTTAATGTTACAGAACACTGGCAAAACATGTTCCTGTTCCAGTTAACTCGTGCTTTTCTTGCTTTCGCTCTCTCTCTCTCTCTCTAGAAGTGTAGAAAAAACAACAACAAAAGCCACAGCTTGTCATGTTACAGAGAAACCACAAAGCATAAACTCCTCTGTTGAATGGATTCATGAGTCATTTCAGATTAAAGCGAATTTCCAATAGCAACAATATCATAACTGTAAATAAACAGATCAGCTGAAACTCCATTCAAGTATCAGAAGTAATTAAAAAAATTCCTAACAGATGAGACGAGGCTGAGTCGTTCCTTGATGGATACAAAAAAATATCATGCTTTTTGTTATTTAGTCTTTAGATCACACTAAATCCGTCATGCCAAGATATAATCCAGAATTAAAGCTTCGGTAAACATCCATCAGCCTAAGAGTCACTCTAATACTTGTAAACTTTGAATTCATACCACAGCAATGTTGAAATCTGGATTCGGAGTCATAATATAATGATTCAATTTAGGAATTCTCATGAATCTGGTTTTGGCACCGGAAAAGAAAAAATCCAGAAACATTAATTCAACAGGAAACATCTGTTGTCTTTTAACCCGAGCTTAAAGATGTCATTTATAATCTGTATTGTACTTCATTACAATAAAGGGAAATAACTCTAAAGGGTGATTAACACTGAGATCAAAATTTGATGGATCATTTCATCGTAAAACATCTCGCCTGGGATTTCAGCAGAAATGCACACTTACTCTTACATGATTCAGGGGTTCTTGTAATAGCTTCAAGAAAAAGACCTTTATCTCCAGCAGAATGGGGATAATCCAGGATTTAGTCCAGGAGATAGTCCAGGATTTCCTCCACTTAAAACCTGGAATCCTGATGTCAGCTCAGCGTACAGTACAAAGCCACATAGAACCCGCAGCTTACTGATAGTTACCTCTGGTATACATGTTACACCACAGCGCACCTGAATCCTGGATTCTGATTGGTCAGTAGGTGTTGATTCACGCTCTATAACAGCAGCTCTGACAGTAGTGCAGGTTTATAATATCACACTCATGCTGATGCGTTATTGTTTCTATAGTAACAGCTCATTCAAAAGGACGTGTAGAGCGAAAACCCTCCTAAACATCTGTAATTGTTGATAGGGTGATGTTTTCTGCATTTAGCATCTATGGAAGTGTGAAAAAAAAGAGTAAAAAGAGAGGCTGGTGAGGGAATGACTGCTTATAGCAGCTGGGACGTAAGCGAGAACAGGAACTAACTTGTTTCATGGACGTTAAACAACATTACATGTAACCATAAAAGGATGAAAAGTAAGATGTGTCACAGTAAGATGCTGTGGTTAAAGAGGAATAAAACACTTAGGCTGTTGTAGGAAAGTCATCAGTTCTCAGTGGTAGCAATAACACACCATAAACGTTGATTCCTTTATTATTTCAGCTTGACATGGAGTGTGTTATTCCTTACGAAGCAATTTTCAGAAAGTTTTAGAAAGAATAAGTGCGATCTCTCCAAATGAAAACCTCAAAACCTAATAATATGGAACTCTTAAAGAAATGGGTTCTTTCGGGAACCCTCTGTTGGAACCCTCTGTTGTAGGGATCTGTGGTTCCCCAAGAAGGACAAACTAATGAAATCTAGAGCGTGATAGTTAAAGGTCTATGAATAAATATTCACTTGACTAAGAAGCATTTCAGTGTTTATTAACAAATATAGGATTACATTTTTAGAGAAAAAGTGGTTCTTTAGATGATTAATGATACTTTTTTTAAAGGTTCCTAAAAGGTTCTTTTTGGATAGGTAGCGGCTCTTTGCTTCCTGGAAATCTTCTCAGAAAAAGAAACCTGTAGGGTTCTACATAGAACCTTTAAAGGTTCCCCCAGAGAGAGTGGATCAGTGCAATGGGATCCTCTGTTCAAGGGTTCTCCCATTGGGACCAACTAGACTCATTAGAATACTATATTTTTATAGTTCATGTTTTAAATCTTTAATCTTGCTCTCACTTTAATGGGTTCCTCAGTGGTTCTTTGGATAGTTAGCAGTTCTTTGCTTCTTGGAACTCTAAGGAAGCCATCGATTCTAGGTTCTGTTTTACATAGAACCTTTAAAGATTTCCCCAGCAAATGAGGCTTAAAATATAGGATGTTTATATATTTAGAACATATTTTTCTTTAGTGCATTGGGAACCTATCTTATAAGATTCTGTTTAGAACATCTAAGGGTTCTTTCAGAGAGACAAACTAGTCTCATTCGATTGTTAGATGGAACCACTTACTTTTTTTCCAATCGTTCCAACAGATACAAAGGTTTCCTCGGGGCTTCTTTGGATAGTGAACAGTTCTTAAGGTGCTATATTACTTTTGTTTTCTATAATAAGGTCGTAACCTTCTATAATAAGGTTCTACCATTCTCAACTGATTTTTTATGCACATGTAGTTCTTTATCCCACACATTTTCATGCATGTCTTGCTCTAAAACATCTGCTGTTACTCACTAAAGCTCTAATAAAGAGCTGATGAGTAGTAAAGTAGGGAAAACTTTAACATGTAACATTTACTCATCCTGCTAACACACATCTGAGTCAACACTAAACAAGAGAAACACTAAACCACTACCAGTAATTACTATAAAATTCCCTTTGGGAAAAAGAGCCATGTGTGTAGGAAGAGCTTTTGTGTATGACTGCATTTGGCTGAATATTTTCATGGGAATCCCTCATTACTGTTATTAGATGATTTTAATTACATACTTGTGGAATCTTAGCTAATTTGACTAATTTGACATTAATTTCACATTAATGAACTCAAGACATTGTCCATTTACCGAGCCAGGAAGTGAGGACGCCGCATCAGCGTGTCCTTCAAGAGGGAAAATCGAGTAACTAATTATTAAAGAGAGATGTGGAAAGGGGGCGGGGCTTCCAGGGACAATTCAAAACACGTATGCAATCTTCAATCATTCCAGAATTATAAAAAAAACAATGTTGACATTTGTGAACAATATGGCCGCCACACATAAATCAATTCTAGCAAGGCAAATACAGTGGAGATCAAAATTAAAGAACAAATTACATTTTCCTAAATTTCAAAGTCACTGTTTATCCTAATTTAAAGTTATCCTAACCTAATGTAGAAGGGTTGAAGTTGAAGTGCATTTCATGATTTAAAAATATTCCATGTCACAATATAAAAAGACTTTCCGAGAAATTTGAAAATGAACTTTGATCAAAATTAGAGAACATTTTAGGATACTTCACAGTTATTGGTGCTAATCTGACACCTGGTGCTAATCTCTTTTATTATTTAACAAACACTATTTACCTGATAGCACTCAGTGAGATAGCAGGCCGAGCCGCGACTGAAACCCTGTGACAGCTGGCTGTTTTGATGAGGTTGAAGGGATGACTCTTTCAGCCGTTGCAACTGAAGTTGGTTGTTCCAAGAGTGTGGTATCGAGAATATTTAATCTATACAATGACACTAATTTATTCACGTTCCCATGCCGTCTGAAAGAAATTGCCCTGAAAGCCGACTCCACACTGACCAAGCCTCTCGTCAGCAGAAAGAACGAAAAGGTGAGACTAACCTTTGCTGTGGAGCATATGTGGACAGGGAACTGGTCCAAGGTTCACTTTAGTGATGAGGGGGAGTTTAATTTAGTTGAGTCAGATGGGAAACATTATGTTCAGCATCAGACTGGGGAGAGACTGAACACAGAGTGTGTGAAGAAATCTGTTAAATTTGGAGGAGGAAGCATCAAGGTTTGGGGAATGTTTTATGCAGCAGGAGTTGGACCTCTTATTGCTACATGACAAGGTGAATTCTAAAGTTGATCAGAACCTGCTTCAGTACCATGTGGTTCCCTCTTTGCAAGCATCTCCTGATTAGCCTGCAATTTTAGTGCAGGACAATGCCCCTCGTCGCACTGCAGAAGTGGTAAAGAAATCCATTAAAGCTGAGAACATTGAATCGAACATTGCCGATCGAGAATCTCTAGAAGAACACTGGAGACAATGTTAAGGCTAAAAAACATACTGCAGTTACCAAACTCTGGAAGAGACAAGAAAAAGAGTGGAACAAGATCAAACCAGGGTACTGCGAGAAACCAGTGATGTCCTGCAGGTGTAAATGTGCTGAACCCATTCAAAGCTTGAAACTTAACACTTGACCCTATTACTAAAGTGTGTTAGTTGTAATCGCACTATCCAGCGCCTCCCAGATGAGGACGGGTTCCCTTTTGAGTCTGGTTCCTCTCAAGGTCTCTTCCCTTTGTTGTCTCAGGGAGATTTTCCTCACCACCACAGACTTGCTCATCAGGGATATATATATATAGATAAACTTATAGATTCATAAGTTTATATTCAGAATTTATATACTTCTGTGATGCTGCTTTGTGACTATGTCTGTTGTTAAACGTACTATACAAATAAAATTGAATTGAATTGAATTGAAAGCAAGGGCCTCTACGCTTCCTACAAATTTCTGAAAGCTGTAACCATCAAATATTCCATTTGTAAGCTTCTTTTCTGCTTCACTGTTTACTGTTCTCTAATTTTGAGAGCTGTATTGTCCACAATATAAAGGTTTTTCTTGAATTGCCTTGGTAATCTTGAAAAACATGCTATTAGAACAGAACAGTGGTATAGCCACAGCTAATATTCCTTCAAATTTTGAGCGATGAAGGTTTAGGAAAAAATCAAGTAACTCATGATTGTCTATGTGGATTTGCACGAAACCTGAAAAACATATACAGGACTAGATTGTCACATGTCAGCTTTGGGGTGTGGCCATACACCCAGGGTGAACTCAGCCTATGATGTTTTTGCCAAGTTTTCATATTTTCTCTCAAACTTATCATGTGTGTGTGAACCTCAATAATAATCATGTTGAGATTTGTACACAATATGGCCTCCACATGTTAATCAATTCTAAGGTGGTGGAGCTGGTTTACTCAAACAGCTGTAATTTATGATTTCAACCAAACTAGGAAAACATGTTCAGTACAAGGATTTGAGTGAGGTGGAATTACACCGATCAGCCATGACATAAAAATCCCTAATATTGTGAAGGTCCCCTTGTGCCACCAAAAAAGCTCTGACACCTCAAGGCATGGACTCCATAAGATGTCTGAAGGTGTGTTGTGGTATACGGCACCAAGATGTTAGCAGCAGATCCTTTAAGTGCTGTATGTTTTGAGGTGGGGCCTCCGTGGAGCAGACTTGTTTGTCCAGCACATCCGTCAGATGCTCGATCAGATTGAGATCCGGGGAATCTGGAGGCCAAGTCAACACCTTGAACTCTTTGTCATGTTGCTCAATCCATTACTGAACACAGTCTGCAGTGGGTCAGGGATCATTATCCTGCTGAAAGAGGCCACTGATATTAGGAAATAGCGCTGCAATGAAGGAGCGTACCTGAACTGCACCAATGTTTAGGTAGGTGGTCAAAGTAACTTCGCATGAATGCCAGGACCCAAGGTTTTCCAACAGAACATTGCCCAGAGCATCACACTGCCTCTGCCAGCTTACCTTCTTCTCATAATGCACCCTGGTGCCATCTCTCCCCAGGTTAGTGATGTAAACACACCCAGCCGTCCACATGATGTAAAGAAAATGTGATTCATCAGACCAGGCCACCTTCTTCAGTTGCTTCATGTTGCTTTCGGTTGTGGACAGGGGTCAGCATGGGATTGGACCTGACGGGTTAGCCTTCACTCCACACACTCACCAGTGAGCCTTGAGTGCCCATGACCCGGTCACTGGTTCACTGGTTGTTCTTCCTTGGACCACTTTGGGTAGGTACTAACCACTGCATACTGGGAACACCCCACAAGACCTGCTGTTTTGGAGATGTTCTGACCCAGTCGTCTATCCATCCATCCATCATCTATACCGCTTTATCCATCTGGGTCGCGGGGAAGCTGGAGCCAATCCCAGCATCTTC
>JAQMYM010005417.1:0-10512 GCA_030014255.1 Parauchenoglanis ngamensis
TCTCTCTTTTCCTCTCCCTCTGAACAGACTGTGTTCTCAGGAGATCTGTTTATTTATTTATTTATTTATTGGTTTAACATGTCAGTGTGTTGTTTGTTGTCACTGCTCATATCTTTGATGATTAAACTCCTCTTTCAGCACCTTGTCTCGTGTCTCCGTCTCCTCCTCCTGAGGTTTCCTCCTGTTTGGATAACTGGAACTCAGACGGCCGTGACCCCATGACCCCTGCGCCTTTACTCATCAGCCCTGATCTCGATGCCTTCTGTGAACCTGTATCTGCCCCTGCTGCTTTCTCAGACCCCCCTGATACCCCCCCACACCTGGCCCATGCTCTAAATTCCACCTCTTCCACTTGCTCTTCACCTCCTTCTGCCTTTTTCACTTATTCTTCTGCTTATTCTTCTCCTTCCACTCATTCTTCTCTTGTTACCTCTCTCTCTGTCGCTCCTCAGCCTCCTGCTTCACTCTCAGGTATTTAAACTGTTAAACTCTGCTCCTCACTTCCTCTCCAATTCTAACCTAATTCTAATCCAAACATAAACCACAGTTAAATTAAAAGTGATTAAATGATATAAAAATATAGATATACAGCATAAAAAGATTGAATTCTTATATTTATTTATTTATTGATTGAGAGAATAACTCTTTCAGATTGAGAGCTTCATCAGAGTGAGTCGGAGTGAGAGTTACCATATGACCTTTGACCCTGATCTCTCACTGTGTAGATGTCCTGTTCATCCTGTCTCCTGTTTTATCTCCTCTCAGACTCATCACAGGCCGAGGCTACCGGCAGCGAGGCTAACGGCAGCGAGGCTAACGGCAGCGAGGCTAATAGCAGCGAGGCTAATAGCAGCGTAGCTAACTCTCAGTCCACTCCTGCACAGCGCGCTGATAAACAGAGGTGAGTGACTCGGTGTCTTGGTTCATTGTACCATGTGTAGTGTGCGCTACTCAATTGCTTCCTCAACTCAGATTTTGAGCAGGTGCTGTTCTGAAGAGAGAGCTTGTTGCATGGCTAACTATCCCTACACATCTGTACATGCTAATGTTCTCAGACACGTGTCCAGAGTGACGTGTAGTACAGGAGTGAACGTTTACACTGAGTTCAGCAAAGAAAGAAGTAAAGAAAGAAAGAAAAGGAAAGATACATGGATTGAAAATGTGATTATAGTGAATGTGTTTTAGGATTGTAATGAGCATGCAGTTCCACTTAGTGTGAGTTAAATCGAAGCTGCACACACACACACACACACACACACATATACACACACACACAGAGCAGAAGGAAGTTCATTATAGTTCACCTGGAAATAAACATCTGCTCCTGTTCTGTTTCTCGTCTCATTCATTACCTGTTACCGGCGTTTCTTTCACTTGTTTGTGTTTATGGAGTTATTTGAGCTTCAGGGCTGGGATGTGTCCAAGGTTCCACAGTTAGTAACAGCTGGGTGAAATTTTGTGTGTGTGTGTGTGTGTGTGTGTGTGTGTGGAGCAGATGATGAGGATCAGCTTTAGTGTCTGTGGTCGGAATTTCTGTGGCCTAAATTTACATCCATGACCCACTGCAGCTGTTTTCCTGCTATGCTAACGTCATTAGCACTCTGCTAGCACTGAGTCACTACTCCTGTTCATCTGTGTGTCATTATAGGCATGTTTCCTATCTGAATCACACACACACACACACACACACACATATTAAGATCACCTGACAGTAGTTCACATCTGAATGAGTGAAGTGATGTATAAAGATGTAGGAGGATGGACAGAGTGGATCCGATCCCACCTCTTTCTTTATGAATGGTTTTGTTCCAGTTTGACCTTTCTGACCTTCAAATTGTGCAACATGTCTTTTGTTTGTGCCTAAATTGCTGGATGCTTATGGGTGTTATGGGCTGGGTGTTACTGACCTGAGGAACAGTGTTGTCTGTCTGTCTGTCTGTCTGCATGGGCAAAGCACCAAAGCGCAGTCCCTCTGCCTCACACCTGCTCACACACACACTCTTCACCTCCAACATGCTAAGGCTGCATGGTGTGCGTATTTCACACACTTTGTCCTTTGACCTCTGACCCCTGTCTCTGTCCTTCAGTCTGAGGTCAGAGAGTGAGCTGAAAACAGGAAAGTCTGCTGAACCTCCTGTATCGGAGGATGTGGTGGACGTCAGGACTGTCCCTCCTCCGTGGCCTTTCTCCGTATCTGGGTCTGTGTCGCCGTCTGTGTCGTCTGTCCCAGAGAGACAGTCGGGCAGTGTGTGGTGGGCGGAGCGTCCGCCGCTCGCCGAAGAGGAGCCTGACTTTACAGAAAAAGACTTTAACACCGTATACTTGACGTCTTCACCTCTTAAAGTGCCTGCAGGTGGAGACATGGAAAAGAAAAGTCCACTTACTACAGACAGGCCGTCACCCAGTGAGACACTGCCTGATAAAGAGGTTCCAGTCCTGAGCCGGGTCACGGGCTTTATCACAGAGGATGATGAGGAGTCACCTGAACAGGCGGAACCGGAGGAGGAACCCCTGAGTCAAACTGATCTGAACTGGTCTGATGAGGACAAAGTGACCATTACAGACAACACCATCTCCTCACTGCTGAGGGGCGAGCATGAGGACGAGAAGCAGATGGAGCGAGATCACACCGCTGTGAGAGACAACAGGTAAGTATAGTCTCACACACACACACACACACACACACAGCTGTGAACCTGTGTGTCTGTGTGTGTGTGTGTGTGTGTGTGCGTGTTGACGTTCACACTGCCTGGACATGATGGTGCACATGTTAGGATTGTGTGTGAAGAACAAGGTCAGAGAGAGAGAGGAAGAGAAGAATCTGGAAATGATGGAAAAATGTCATGTATTTATGACATCACACCTCAGCTCTGTTTAGCTGGTTCTGGTTCTGAGTCGCTCCAGCACACCTCCCTGCTCCACTTGTCACTGTTTAACACACAGCACAGTGTCAATCAATGTGCAGTTGAGATGTTTCTGTGTGTGAGTGTGTGAAGTGTTCTTAATAATAGAGGTTAGAGGTTAAGGGGTGGGGCATGTGTACAGGGGCAGAGTTTGTCTGTAGGTGGGGTTTGTGAACTGTAACAGGGTTATTGTAAGGGGCAGGTTTGTGAGGGGCTGGAGTTCATATTAAGAGGAGGAGTTATTGTGGGGATGTGGCAGAACTCATCTTTATTTATATGAAATCTGGTTATATCTCTCACACTGCATACATTCTTAGAAAATAAGCTTTCTCAGGGATTCTAAAGACATGTGAGGGTTCTACTTGAGGGTTCTACCTCTCTCAAAAAGGAACTGTTAAAGTTCCCCAGAGGAACAAATCTACAAACCCATTATAGTACTATAAAAGATGCCTTTACCCTTCACACACACACACACACACACACACAGGCCCTGTTTACATGGTTTTAAAATGTGTCTTGAGCATTCAGGTCACAAATAGACTGCCAAGACACTCGCCGTTTACACCTGTGTTTATCTACGTCTCCAAGGTGACCGCTTTTGTTCAAATTTCATTACTGCCTGCATCACTTCCGCTAGAAGGTCAAAGGTCCCAGTGCCAAACTACATTAAAATGTTAAACCTGCAACATACCTTCTTTATTTTCTTGCACTCCAACCAGGTACATCGCTGCTCCTCTCCATTTTTTTCTAGCATGTTGTGCTGTTACCAAATCAACCACCGCGTCCAGCATTAATGACGTATTTTCCTGTTATGTCTGTGTTGTGGACGCATCGGGACCGCCTCGGCAAGTGGTTTGAGCGAATGTGTCTTGAATGCGTCTTGGAGGTCATTTACACTTGTATTTATCGCTTTCCAGTTGTGATCATTTCGCCCGAGACGCATCTTAATACCAAGTGTAAACGGGGTCACAGTCACTATCACTGGCATAAACTAATACCATAACACACTTGGTGATCTCGGTGATCTGTCTGTCTGACCATCTGTCTCACTCATCCTGTCACTGTTTTGTGTTGAACTGTCTGTGCTTTGTTTTGGTTTTACTTCCTGGTTTTGTCCTCTTCCTGTCATTGGTTTATTTCCTGGATCATTCTGTCCTGCCTGTAATTACTCCTGATTACTTTGTGTGTGTGTGTGTGTGTGTGTGTGTGTGTGTGTGTGCCAGCTCTGCATTATGATTATAACTAGTGTTGTGTGCAGAAGAGTCATAAAACACACACACACACACACACACACACGCACACACACACACACACACACAATGACAGACACATACACATTAAAACACACACAAGTTAAAACGTAACTGTTTTCCACTGGTTTCCATGGTAACAATGATGTGAAATCAGATCTGAATGTGGCATTACATCCTGTTTCACACTTTAGCACCTTACTGTCTGTCTGTCTGTCCGTCTGCTCATGTATAAGCTCTAATTCTCTCTCTGTCTCTCTCTCTTTTAGCTTACATCAAATCTTTACAAATCTACCCAAAATCAGCACTGACACTCAAATCACAGAGGCTGAAACACACACCACTGAGGACACACACTCTGCAGACACACACACCACATTAACACACACTGAGGACACACACTCTGCAGACACACACACCACATTAACACACACTGAGGACACACACTCTGCAGATACACACACCACATTAACACACACTGAATACACAGACACTGAGGAAACACAAACTGTGAACATACATGCCACAGACACACACACCACAGACACACACACTCCTGAGCCCCCCAGTGGTCAGAGTGAGACCCCTTTGTGGGTGGCTTTAGAGAGAGTGAGGGATCAGACAGACGAGCCGGACATCAGAGAGGAGACTCACAGAGACACAACACGTGGAGACGGAGACAGTAACGTGGATGCTTTCACGCGAGTGGGGGCAAGAACAGTGGGGTGAGTGTGATAATACCAACGTGTGTGTGTGTGTGTGCTGTGTTTGAATTTGTGTGTGCGCTGTTACTGGGTCTGGGCTGTGATTTTATTGATTTCTATTCTTCTTTTTACTAAACACTCAGAATAAACACAACGAGTGCTTCAGGCCCTGAATGTACTGATTGTGTTGTTATACACATTAACTCACTAGTGGAATGTGTAACACCAAGTAAGTGCGTGTTTTGGTCCTAAACATCATCATCATCACCATGTTTCTGTCTCACAGTGGAGAAACCTCTGACCATGCTGGAGACATGCAGAAGCTCGATCTGACAGTACTAGAATCAACAATACATAGACCAAAAACTGTGATTGTTGAGGAGAAACTGGAAAGTGATGTAACATTTCTGATACCATCAGCACCTCATACAACTCTACCTCCCTCATTAGCATTAGCACCTCTGTTAGCTGTTAATGACACAATACTAAATATTGACAATGTGGACAGAACAGATGCAGATTCAGAGGTCGCCAATGAGGGTCCACTGTGGGCCAGTTTGGAGAAAAAGGGAATAAGGAAATGGAATGAGGGAATAAGTCCAGGAGAAATAGAGACAGAACGGGCGAATCTGCATGGAGGGTAAGATGAAGACGTCTCTGCTGCATGGAGTGTGTATGTGAGTTTTTAGGACTTGCATGAGTTTGACTGTATTTTGGTACAACTGAACGTTTCAAATGGTGAGAAAAGCACATTTCACCAAATACACCTCTTTATTTTCCCCATCATTCTATTCCATGGCAGCCATATTGGATTGGCAGCTGAAAGCAAGAAGCAGGAAGAAGTGGAAAACTCTCTGAACCAACAAGATGAAGGTGTTAGAGTTGTTGGTTTCAGCGCAGAGTCAGGGAAGGTGACGATGGAAAAGACTGATGAAGATGAATCCAGTAGGAAAATTCAGAAACCAAATGATGGAAATAAACTTTCAGAGGGAGAATCATCACCTGCTGAGGATCAGAACTTTGTTTCTGTACAGGAAAATACGTCTTCAGAGTCTTCAGGCCTTGTGAAAGGGATAATTGATGTTTTGTATAAAGGGTAAGTGTGAGAGGAAATGGAGGAACACAGTGTAAGTTGCCCCTGCATCTGCCCCTGCATCAACATAAGATGTTGAAGTATTTGCATGACAGTATGGAATGCTTGTAAAGTCTGTAAGTTCACTTCTGGCCTCTGGTTTGTTCCTTGTGGTGATTTCCATTTTCTCCGAACTTGCTTGTTCTCCAGTTATGAGACGGTGACGTCCATGTTGATGCAGCCAAATCCTACAGAAACTGACAATCCTGAAGACATGGAATCTGGAAACCAAGAGTTTGAGATCCTTCCACCTGAACCCTTTTGCGATGCAAACTTGATCAAAGCTACAAAAGAAGCTACAGAGAAACATTACAAGGCCCTGATGATTAAAGAAGACATTTCCACACAAATATCCTGTGAGGACGTGAGTCAAGTGACATTGGGTTCAGCACCTTCAGGACAGAGCCTAGTGGATTGCTTGAGGTTAGCAGCCTCAGAGGTAGAAAGAGAGGCAGAGTCTGTAAAAAATAAACCTGAAGGTGAAACAAGCAATGATAAACGAATGGCACACAAGGTGAAGATATGCAAAGAGGAGTCCTTAAGTGTAGGAGGCCAATCCTGGAAAAATGAACAGAAACCTGAAGAAAGTGAGAGCTCAGAACTGAATACTGAGAAGATAAGAAAGCCATCTCCATCTCTAGAAACTAATACAAGTCCAGATAATAATGCACCAGGTCTTTGTTCCACTCAGGATGTTCCACTTTTAAAAGAAGTCAATTCTGGTGGAATAGCAAGTGAAGAACACTTAAAGAATGCTAATAACGAACCTAGAGAAATTAAATCAGATCTTCAGAAGGAGATGTTTGTGAATCCCTTGGTATTATCTGAAACCCAGGAGGAGGAGCTGGAGTTTGAGATGGGGCAAGAGGATTTAGGAACAGTGTGGCTCGCTGAGCTCTATATGGATGAAGGGTAAGTGCATGAGGCAATGTTTAGTGGCTTCATGTTGTTGAAACTGGAGTTTAGATGTTTTTGAATTTCCTGAGCAGCATCTGATTTCTTCTGCATGTTTTCTAAGGTGCTGAGGAGAGTACTAAACTGTATTTCAGAGTTTTATACACACTCTGAGCTTCAGTATCATCAGTATGAATCTTTTGTGAACTGCAGTTGCTCCATTTTTGCTTGCCCAGTTGTTGCAGATTGGAGTTATGGAGAGTCAGACATGGCAAGTGTCTGAAGTTTGCTGTTACACAAACGCAAAAGAGAGTTTCATCTCCACATTGCTGCAATACAATATGATTAAGAATTGCTTATTATGGCGCTTTTCAGTTTAAAGCCATGAACTTCATGACTGCTGGTTTATGACTTGCCGTGATTTTGCTCTTTTTGCTTGCTCATTTGTTCCAGATTGATTTTGAAACTGAATTTGATGAGTCTGCATTTTTCCTGTTGCCTAATGCCTATATAACATAACAATGCAGGCTACAAGTGTAGAAACATGGTGGTAATAGTACCACAGCTGCATC
This sequence comes from Parauchenoglanis ngamensis, assembly GCA_030014255.1. Taxonomy (NCBI): domain Eukaryota; kingdom Metazoa; phylum Chordata; class Actinopteri; order Siluriformes; family Auchenoglanididae; genus Parauchenoglanis; species Parauchenoglanis ngamensis. The sequence goes on from JAQMYM010005417.1 coordinate 7,456, forward strand.
ACTCATCTTTATTAATGAACTAAAGTGAACAGACACATCGTACATTCTCATGTCCAATCAGATGCCTTAAAATCCAGTAGGTGCAGATTTTTATTACTCAAACGAAAAGCTATGTAAAGCAGGTACGAAGCTTCTTATAGCTGAGAAGCAGAAGTAAGTCATCTGACCTAAATCGCAGTCATCTTCATTTTGCTGACTGAAGATGTTGGAAGAAATACGGGAAGTGAAATTGCTGGTAGAGCATAAAAACACCAAATGTGATAAGTTTGATTTGAGTGAAAAGTTTGATTTTGGTTTTGATGTCCTCAAATGTGTGTTCATGTGTAATAACTACATGATTTCTGTTTAGTTCTTCAACACCTTTCGAATTTAATTGAATTTTTCACTTCAGAATAAAAAAGTATAGTTGCTTAAGGCTGAAAGGTGCTTGAGACTCGTGTTTTCTCATGTCTGCACGCTGCATGTTTATGACGAGTGCATGGAGATGCTGTCTTTGTGATGGCAATGTGATTCCTCATTGGTGTCCCGTTTTTCACAGACTGAAGGAAGCACCAGCATCGAATGAGATCATGAACACAAAACCTGTGTCAGTGTTACAGAACTCTCAAGCTGAGGGAAAAAGTCCTCTACAAGTCGCAAAAGATGCACAAACTCATGAAACCAAACTGAAAAGACCTTCAGTTCAGGAAGTCAAGCGGAATGTTCCCTCTGGTTCCAGAGCTATTGTTCTACCACAGCACAACACAAATGAAGGAAGTGGAAGTAAGAATGAGGAACAAATGAGGGGAAGTACAATCCCTCCATCAGAGCACACTAACAAAGTCAACACACAGGCTGAACTCACTGTTCCTCAAGCAAGGAAAGAACATCATCTTGTGGAGGTCCCAGCTTCGGATCCCTCAAAGAACAAAATAACACAATATCAGTCAGATGATATCAAACCATGTTTAGAAACAGATAAGGAAAAACCCACTGGTCTCAAAGAATATTTAGGAACAGTAAGAGATCAGCAATATGAAGTTAAGCAATCATTTGATCGAGCAAAATATAAACCAGATCATTTCAGTAGACTTTTAGGAACATCTAAGGATCAGACAGGTGATGGCTATAGATCTTCAGAAATAGTTGAAGAACTGGGAGATAACATCAAGCGATCTTTAATAGCAGACATAGAGCAGACAGATGTCCATCTCATTCATCTGAAAGCTAAAGATCAACTAAGCAATGATAATACATGTTTAGGAACAGCAAAAGATCAGCCAGATTTTGTTGAAAGATCAGCAAGGGAACAGCTAGAAAGCACCAGCAAATCTTTAGGAACAGTGAAAGAAGAGCTAGAGGATGTCCAGAAATCTTCTGGAACAGCTAAGGAACAGGCAGATGATGCTCAGAGATCTTTAGGAACAGTGAAAGAAGAGTTAAATGAGGTCAAAAAGTCTTTGGGAGATGCGAAAAAACAACCAGATTACACTAATGCGTATTCAGAATTAATTAAAGAACAGCCAGATGATGCCAAAAGAGCAGCTAAGAAACAGGTAGATAATGTTGAGAGACCTTTAGGAACAGTGCTAGAATGGCCAGATGATGTCAGTAGATCAGCAGGAACACCTAAAGAACAGTTAGCTGAGGTCATAGGATTCATACCATTGGCTAAGGAACAGCCAGATGACATCACTAGAGTGTTAGAAACAGGAAAAGAAGAACCAGATGATACCACAAGAACTTCAACAGCTAAAGAACAATCAGATGATGTCAGACTTGGATCATTTAAGAACATGTCTCCAGGGAGCTCAGTGGGACCACAGTCTGTGCCTTCACCTCAAGATGAAACATCATCTGACACTTTTACTGAAATTACCGAAGAGGAAAGCTTCCTCCTGGAGAAGCTTCGCCAAATGGCAGAGGACACAGACACATCACTATTGCCTGTTCCTGTTCCTGTTCCGCTTTCTCGACCCAGGAAACGTCTCGTCCCTTCCGAGTCTGACTTTGATCTTCCTCCAACACCTCCACTTCAACACAGAGTCTATATTACAACACCAGAACATGCAGACCAGAGTGCACTTCCTGTTTCTGAAGAACTCACTGTAGATGCTGCTGAGCTTCACGCTGATGGAACAGAGACATGTAAAAACCAGAACCATGTGGCCTTGTTGTTAGACGATGAGAGAAAAGAGACGCTAAATTCAAAAACTAATGAAACTTTAGAAAAAGAAAATGTTCCAGACAACAGAGTTAGCGCTGAGGATGAGCTCGACGAGGCTCAGATAGAAATATTGAAACCTGCTCCTGTCCCGGACGATCTGTAAGTGTGATAAGAACAACCACGTTAAATAAATATCAGTTCGAGAGAATTAATCAGTAATCATTAATTTGCCCGAAGCTGTGATATCATTGGCTCGCACAGATGACCATACAGAATGCATAGAGTAGCGTACTGAAGGTAATTAACACTGATGATCAGTTACTGTATCTTCAACAGAGGTAATGTGACACTGCCTTTATAAACAGACAAAATATTAGCACTGATAACACATACTTTATTTTACTAATTTTTTATTTTGCTATTTAATATGTTCAGGTATTTGAGATTTTATTTAAAAGATAATATTTAGAAAATTTTCCCAGAATAATGAATGTTGTTTATCTTTAAACACATATACTGCAATAAAATGTACAAAGCAGAAATAAACATTGAAGAATGTCTGGTAACATGCTAATCATGCTAATGATGTGAACTGTGATTATCAATTAAATGTTAGTTGGTGTGACACTGCGTTTGCCAAAGATTACAAAGTTTAAAGTGTAAATTAAAGACATGTTGCAGATTTTAACGATTTATAGTTTAATTTAATGTTGTAGAACATCCACAAGACAAGTTCTGTCATAGCTGCGATAAACAGTCATTCCCTCCCTCCCTCTCTCCCTCCCTCTCTCTCTCTCTCCCTCTCTCTCTCTCCCCCTCTCTCTCCCTCCCTCCCTCCCTCTCTCTCTCCCTCTCTCTCTCTCCCCCTCTCTCTCCCTCCCTCCCTCCCTCTCTCTCTCCCTCTCTCTCTC
>JAQMYM010005418.1:0-10507 GCA_030014255.1 Parauchenoglanis ngamensis
GAGCTTGTTGTATCTTCTGGACTGTGGGAGGAAAACGGAGCACCCGGAGGAAACACACGCATGCACAGGGAGAACATGCAAACTCCACACAGAAAGGCACCCTGGGTGACCCGGGGCTCGAACCCAGGACCATCTCGCTGTGAGGTGACAGTGCTAACCACCGCATCACCATGCCGCCCTAGATAGGTAACATGTTTGCAATAACTGCGTAAATTACATAACTACATAAATTACATTTACAGCATATTTTCAGCATATTTTAAATACAATAAAGTGCATTAATTTTCTTGAATTTGTCTTTTATTTCATGATTTTTCTTAACATTTTGAGCTTGTGAAGAAGCTTTTCGTTTCCCTATTGGCATTTGTTTGTTGGGTAGCTAGCTTATTTCACCTTTCCGTCACTCCAGTAGCCTTTTTAATTGCTCAGTTGCTTTTTAACTTATTTGTTTAGTGGATTGATTACGTGATTAAGGTTTTGTGCTGAGATGGGTGAGGGCACTAATCACAGACTGGATTCTCAGTGGATTTGCCGCTGATTAGTCACTTGGCTTTGAATCAACGTTGGTCTGGCTTGGCAATTTGCTAATTTAAGCTTGTTTGAGCTTCTCTCAGATCTCTAGTCATGTGTAGCATTTATCTCCAACCCTACTCCTGCTGTCATACAGTGCTTAGGGTAAGAGTTAATTTGATATTATTTAGTTAGTCACTCTTCCTAGTGTGGATGATTCATCAATAAAATGTGGTTGTGTGTGTAAGCATTGCAATATAATTGCAGGATGACAATACATTAAAAACAATCATTATTTTGATGTGCAGAACACCAGGGAACCCTTCAAAGCTCCAAAAGTCTGTTTTGAGAAACACACTGATTCATAACATTTGATGAAGCAGTTCCGGTCGTAAAAGTACAATTTCATTGCAGCAGCACTGAGGAATCAAGCCGTGAAGCACGCCGGCATGATCAGGAGATCACTCTGCAGAGAAGGGTTTTGCGTCACGGCCTTATGGGCCTAATTGAGACATGATAAGGAAGCAGCAGGAAAAGTTTGTCATGCAGTACATCCTCGCTGAGTCATTTAGCAAATAGACACCATGTATTTTCTCCATCTCTGTTTCAAGTACAACATGAACTCTGCCAAGCCTGGACACAATAAATCACACATCTATATTACACAGCAAACACACATTGTCTAAGGCTGTAATATGTGTTGCAAAATGTACACAATACATAATACATAATGTAATGCAAAGAGATTGAATACAGGAAATAATATCCATGTAAACTACATAGTTGACCAATTAGGAAGTAATACAGTATATACAAAAACATCACCTCAATATTGTCATATACTCTAAGTGGCAATACTTTGCAAGGACGTATTCTTGCATGCTCTTTCCAAAGTTCATGATGATTTAACAAATGATGCTCAGGTGGAAACAGTTATAAGAAATAGTGCTGATAGGTTTATACAGTTAAGAGTATTTAGGTTATTAAAATAGTTTTAATTTTGAGTACTTTCTGACAGGGTGGTACTTAGCACACTTTCACATTCATATGCAATTCAAGCATTCAAGAAAATAGAGACAATATCAACAAAAGCTGCATGTCATTTTCCAAAGACATGAATTCTCTATTTCTATTCTCTGTCTCTTTGTTGTGAAGCACTCAATAACTGAACACGTTGCCTTGGGACATGGCCAAGTATTAGGGATATCACAACCCAAATCCTTTTCCCATCACATAATCTTGTGGCAACATGGCAACAATAAAGTACAGTTGATGGGTAAAAACAATGAATAAATCATAAAATAAATAATATAATCAAAATAAAATTATTTATTTTATATAGTAAAATGAAACATTTTTTAAGTTATGACCTGTTTTGGTACATGTATGTCCTTTCATTAAAGTGAGTAGACATCGGAGTACAGTGCCTAAATTTTGGTGATAAGAAATTGAATTAGAATTAGTTAAAAAAAAAACCCTAAGCAAAGCACAAAAATACCTTATTTTGCCCTCTGAACAAATGTTAACCCGTCTGTTTAAAGGGCAAAATAGGGTACTTTAATGTTTTCCGTCAGAGGGACTATACAATAAATAATCATAGTAAATCACAGTTATTTCTATAAGAGCACATGTTAATGAGCTTGTATCTCAGGTGTGATTTGGACCAGACTGTTCAATTGGTCCAGAGATAAAATAGAGCACAAGGATTTGGGCTGGTTTGCAGCCAGATTCCAAATTCTAGAACCTTAAATGTATTTGGTCCAGTATTCACTTGTCACTTGGAGACTTCAAATGAAGTTTTTATAATTTTATAATATGTCTGATGTTGATATTTCCAATGGCCTCATCATTTCATTTTGCCTTTGCATGTCCTACATTGTGTTACCCACTTGGTAGCTTACTAACTTTAGCCTTGGTTTCCTCCAGACACCGACAGGCGTTCATGTTGCCGTTGCCTAGCAGTGGTGTTCTCTTGACGATTGACCACTTGAAGGCCAAGCATTTCATGTACACAACTTCCCATGTCGTAATCACAAGCTCACAAGTTCCATTTGAAAGCACCAACTGTCATAACAGACCACTTATGTGTTTAAATTCAATCATCTGATATGAGCTAATTAATGAAAAATTGCTGCATGAATGAATAAGCTTGGCATGAGTGACAAAGCTTGTGCATTTCATATCAATATATATGTACAAAATTGGATGGTTGTCAGAATTCCAATGAGTTTTGCATGCAATCAGGTTGGATATTCCCTGAAACACTCAACATACCCGTTTCAGTTCCTCAAGGGATTGATGATTGGTTACATCAGTGACTTGATTTCATCATGTTAAAGCATGGAGCAGTAGAGGCTTTTAAGACATGTCACCTCTACCGATCCTGTGAGTGATTCCATGGCCAGCCTGTGTTTTGCTTGTGTGGTAATTTTCTACCGCATTATGTTTGTCTAGTGATGCGATGATGTAAACGGGGGTCAGGGTGATGGTAGTGGGTTTCCAGCAAATCCAGAATGACAGAAACAATCTCTCTGATACTGTCACTCTCTCGGCCCCTTATTCCCACAGCAGCGCTCTTTATGCACCAGTGTTTGCTGCTGTGATGGCCGCAGGGAAGGAAGTCGGGGCTGCTCAGTGTTATCATGGTAATTTATTCTGAAATCTGACTGAGTTCATAATTTTATTATGTCACATGAATTTAATAAGTAGGAGGATGGAAAGAAAGATGAATCATTTGTTATGCATACTGAGGATACTGTGAGCTCCTCTCTTAGTATTGTACAGGTTTTCTTTAAAAACTCCTGGGATTTTCTTGGCAGTTGAAAAAAAGAGTTGAAAAGAAAAGAAAAACATTTTGTTGTTGAAAGGAAAAAAAGCACTATAGACAAGAAAGGAATTTAGAAAATTAAAAAAAAACAAAACAGATGCAACCAAAGGAAGTCTATCTTAGCTTCTGGATATGTAAATGAGATTTGTGATACACTCTGGTTGTGTATCTCAAATAATACAATTCATCACGAGTTCTTCTGAGAGTCCGCTTTTATTTCTTCCTTTCTCTCATTCAGACTAATCTAAAATGAAGCTTCAGTCTCAAAGAACTTTCTGCATGCCTGAGGACATAACAACAAAGCCACTGAATTACAGCTATGGTGTTAGGACCCATGTGCTCATGCTGCAGGAGAACATAAGGGTTGTCATTATGTGTTTTCATTTGTCATGAAAGCTGAGGTGAGCTGAGCAACAAGCTTTTGTAGTATTCTGAAACAAGCGCACACAAAGATAATTTCAACGTCTCTTTTGTGAAGCCTCAAAATGTCGCATAGCTGAAGATACATTAGAAAGATGTCAAAAATGATAGATTGTCTATTCAAACCTGCAATCATCTGTACAATAGACAAACCTGCCATCATTCAAAATAGACTGTTCTATTTAGAGATGATTTGCAAAGGACACACACACACACACACACACACACTGTTTTTTTTTAAGGAAGAAGAATTGTAATTCTATTTCAAGAAAAGTAAAGGACAGACTTTGTTTATTCTACTAAAAACAGACTTCTGTAATTTTAGATTTGTGGGTTGTCCATAATTCTCCTAAGAATGTGTTTTAGGTGACATACAAAAAACAACTTTAATATTAAATCATGCAAAAATTATTGGAAAAAAATGATTTTAACCGAGTTTACTGTAAAGAAATATCTGCGGCATCATGAGGTACAAAGGCAAAAAACAAAACAAAAAATAAAACCCATCTAGCCCTGTCTGCATAAGAGTGTCTACAAAACACCATGAATACAGATGTAAATCTTCAAGCTTTCTCTGTTTGTATTTGCTTTAAAGTTGAAAAGAAATCCCCAGTCTGGTTAAGGGAACTGTTCTTGGTCCATAGACAGGAAACTTCATAGATAGAAAAATCTAAGTGGGTTTTAAGATTGCTTTTTCTAGGTATGGCTAATTTCTGCCCACTGTTTTTTTACTTTGGTGAACATATACTATTATCTCTCTAGGCATTAATGCATTATGTGACCCACGCATGTGTGTGTGAGTTTGTATGTGTGTGTGTGTGTGTGTGTGTGTGTGTTTGTGTGTGTGAGTCAGGCAAGTTCAGACATTCAGGAGATCACGACAGTTATTATTCTCTTTTTATATTCCACCATTGTGGCTTCCTAGGGTGCTGACTCAGTTCTGCTAATTTTCCCTCATTTTCTCTGCAGAAACTTTTCTTCTCATTGAAATCCAAATCACAGCAAAATCTGTTTAAACAGACATGGAGACTTTGCACCACTGAACTTGGATGCTCGTTATACTTCAGTTCATTCTCAGTTCATAACCTCTGATAAATTGTTACTCATTATCACTGTGTTGTATACTGAACAATAGGATGTCATGGAGTCTGTAGTGGGGATAAAACATAGGCAGAAAATCTGTAATCAAAACAGGCAACAACCAGAATGAACTAGGAAAGAAGAAAGCAAGGCTTGGACTTAAAGATAGTACAAAAGATTTTTTGGGGATTCATTGAAAGAACAGGGTGTACATAGACACACCATTTAAAGATTAACACAAAACAGGTGAACACAGTCAGGTAACAGACCAGTGACAGGACTAGGGTGGACAGATGACTAATAGAAAAACATGAGCATGTGATGTTATTCAAAATTTAATAGTGATGCAAAGGAGGGGAACTGTTATATAAGCTGCCCTGATGCTTGTTGCCCCACCTGCTGTCTTATAGGTTAGTGCCCTTGAAAAAAGGTAATTGATATCTCTGGGTAAAAGGCAGAAATATATCACAACGATGCCAAAATACTGATATACAACCCCAGTTCCAAAAATGTTGGGATGTTGTGCAAATTGTAAATAAAACAAAATGCAATGATTTGGAAATCTCATACACCCATATTTTATTCATAACAGAACACAGAAAACATGCCAATTGTTTAAACTGAGAAAAATGAATCATTTTAAGGAATAAATAAGGTAATTCTGAATGACATTAGCAGCAATATGTCTCAAAAAAGTTGGGACAAGGCAATGGTTACCACTGTGTGGGATCCCCTCTTTTTTTTAACAACAGTCTGTAAGCACTGAGGAGATCATTTGCTCAAGGGAGAGGAATGTTGTCCCATTCTTGACTGATACAGGCTTCTAGATGCTCAACTGTCCTAGGTCTTCTCTGTTGCATTTTTCTTTTTGTATTTTTGGACCCTTCTTCTACGAAGCTATGGTGTTATAATTGATGCAGTGTGTGGTTTGGCATTGTCATGTTGGAAAATGCACGGTCTTCCCTGAAAGAGACATCGTCTGGATGGGAGCATATGTTGCTCTAGAAGCTGGATATACTTTTCAGCATTAATGGTGCCTTTCCCGATCTGCAAGCTGCCCATGCCATATGTACTAATGCACCCCCATACCATCAGAGATGCTGGCTTTTGAACTGAGCACTGATAACACACTGGGTGGTCCTTCTCCTCTTTAGTCCAGATGACACGGCGTTCCTGATTTACAAAAAGAATTTCTAATTTAGATTCGTCTGACCACAGAACATTTCCATTTTAAATGAGCTTTGGCCCAGAGAAGACGTAGGTGCTGTTGCTTTTTTGTACCACTAACTTTTCCAGCCTCTTATTGCCCCCGTCGTAAATTTTGTTAAACGTGTTGCCCTCATGAAATTCAAAATGAGCCAATATTTTTCATGAAATAGCAAAATGTCTCACTTTCAACATTTTTCTATGTTCTGTTGTGAATAGAATATCGGTTTATGAGATTTCCATGTCATTGCATTGTGTTTTTATTTACAATTTGCACCACGTCCCAACTTTTTTGGAATTGGGGTTGTACGCTAACAGTCACTAAACTTCATTTGATGAGATTTAAAATCTGTGAGTCCAATAGAGAGAATATGCTGAAACTACAGAAGGCCTTTGTCAACAGAAAAAAAGTCACATAGACAATAAGCTATTTCCATTCACAGCCCCCTGGTCAGAGCCTTATGGACTCCTGCATCAGGCACGTCCCAGCGGACAGGGTGAACCCAAGGAAGCCTCTGGACCTGCTTGAGAGATTTCTTTGGGAAAGATTGCTTTGGGAAAGACTGCTTTGGGAAAATCTGGGGATCCCTCAGGAGGAGCTTAAATGTCGGGTTGGAGAAGTCTGGATTGACTTTCTCAGCCTGTTCACACCTTGATAAGTGGATTAGGATAAGTTGATAAGGAAAATGAATAAATGTATGGAGGAAGGTTTCGGTTTTCGCTATCTCTGACCTCTTTTACTTTTGAGAAGTATTGGCCCAAAGTAGTGCTCAGAGTGAACCTGAATAAATTTACCTGGAGAAATTCCTGGTCACTTACAGCAGCAGTTCGTTTCACTTCACTTGAACTTTGGAAACATGAACCAATATAAGCCAAGATGGTGGAATGTATGAGGTAACAAAAGCAAATGGTGTATGATTTCTATAGAGTCATAATTGCTTGATTGTTGTCCAAGTCCTTACTTCTGTCATCCATTTAGACACCACTTCTCAAATGCCAATTTTTACACTAATTCACTGTTTTTGCAAATTGTCTTTCGGTAAGAGGAACCAACATACACATACAAATCATTCAAGCACTTGCTTTTCTCCAAATTCTTTTCTGCCATTATCCACTCTTCTCTAAGTGATCACTCAATAGTGCATTTTCCTCCATAATGGCAGGATATAGATCTATACTTAGCTATACAGCACTACTGCCTCAGCAAGAAGAATACAGAAATAATCCCCAATGGGTCACAAAAACCTTCCTCACATGCATAACTACACAATAATTAACTCTATTATGTTTCCCAACCTTTCATTCACATTTCCTAACCTTTCATACACATTTACATTCATGCATTTCTGAACAACATACAGAAATATAACATATGAGTGCTTTCAGTGACACACTTCACTTCAGGAAGACTGAATGAAATGCAGCCATTTTTGTGAATGAAATGAAAATCAATCGTGCTGTGCAGCTTTGTGGCCCAAACTTTTTTTTGGTTAAATAATGAATGGATGCTGAATGGTGAATGAAATGTGCTATGCTGAAAGAGCTAGTGTTCATGATGAAGTGTAGGGCTAGAGCTCACTTTGAGAGGACTGTAAGAGATGCTTGGAGAGTTAGGGAAACCCATACTGATTGGTTTGTGACTTATATTCAGGTAAATTGGCACCTGACATGCCACCATCACTGGAGTTCTCAGCATTTCTTTGGTTACTTTATCCATTTCCTGTTTGCACCATATAAAAAGCAAAAGGTCTAGAGCTTCTTTCTAGAACTACATTCATGTAAGGTGTGAGCCATATTATTCTGGAAAGTTTTAAGATGTATAACCTAGTCTTTCCTCTTGTAATTTATACCCTTGCCTAGCCCTTATTGGTTTTTATACTCTCTTTGATACCTGGTTTTGAAACTGTGCTTATCATCATGACTACTCTTTGGATTGTTTGCAGATTTGTTGCCGATTTTAACCCTGGACTGTGTTTTGATGTTGTTATTGTGAATAAACTCTTAGCACATGAATCTTTATTCCCTGCCTGAGACCTCTTTGTTATATAGTCTCTGTTGAGAAAGATTTTGTAATAATTAGGCCAAACCTTGACTCGTAATAGTGCACATTTGTGTTTTGATATTTATATTTTAATTTGCTGTTTATTTTCATGAGTCATTCATTCCCTAATGTTTTTTAACAAAATTATGTTCAAATGGGATTATTAAAAAAATGATTCATTTATTTTCATGCGAATTTAATAGCTTCAGAACAGATTTATTTCAGCCTTTATTTATTATATCAAATTTTTCATGGGTCAAATGTTCACGTATACTTTGTTAGTATATGGTGGCATTGACTTTTAATGTGCTTACCTAACCACACTTTGCCTGATGTTTTGTTCATTCCTCCTAACAGAATTTGTGGTTGTTTTTGCCAGTCTTGTTGTATGGGCTTTTTTTGCATGACAGCCTTTAGCCCATGGAGATGTAAATCCTGTTGGTGGCAGATGCACACACTTTGTAATCTGTTGTCTCTAATGTCTCCTTTACCCAGTTCCTTTCATGTTGTCCAAGAGTCCATTTGAACCTTACAGACCACAATCAATTTGTGCCTCTTTCCTGAATGGTGCAGTATCTCTGCTGTTCAAAAAGTTTTTAATATTTTAATACAATTGTTTGTGCAGATGCGCTTGGTACCTTCAGTTGTTTGGAAATTTGATTTTGCCAGAAACCAGAATTTTATTTCTGAGGTCTTGGCTGAGTTGCCATGGTATGAAGGACAAAAAGGCACTGGCTACATATATACTAAAGAGCAGCTCGACAGTACAATGGTAACAATGCTGCCTTTAGAACAAGGAGATCAGGGTTTGATTCCTGGGGAAAGATCAGGGGACCATCATGGGAGTAAAGACCAGGGGATCATAGCAGGAACTTTCAGTAAGGGTCCGAAGGCTTTGACTCCCTAATGCTGGCACAAGCCTACCGCGAGGGACATAAGCAAGAGATGTAAATACAAAGCCTTACCAGCTCAGATGTTATGTGGGTTAACAAGGCTTCAGTTGTTCTGGACCATACTGATGATGTGCTTGAACTTGTAAGTTGAATGACCCTGCCTCTAGTTCTGTGATGCTGCCCTTCAGGCATGCTTTTTTTCTAGCCACAAGCTTTTTTTTCTAGATTTTCTGATGTCGGTCACTTCCTCTATCTACCAGTGGTATATTCCATGGAGGGGCTTGGTCTTTCACCATGTCTTCCATTCTCTTCCTCCTTGCCATCCTCTGTCTTCTGCTGTCTGAGGCTCTCTTTCATTAGTTTGTCCTGGGGGGCCATTTTCTTGATATATTCACGGATATCCTTTGTTTGATTCTGGATAGTGGCTCTGACACTGACTAACTTGTGCCCCCCTTCCCTGCATAGAGTCTCAGGGAGTTGGACTTTGAGTGGAACATGAGGAGTTTCCATGTCTTGACATCAGTAGCATCTATTTCCTTCTATGGCCAGCTCACTATTCCAGCTGGGTGTCTGATGGTTGGTAGGGCATACATGTTGTTGGCTTGGATCTTATTCCTACCATTAAGCTGGCTTCTGAGAACCAGTCTGATCCTCTGCAGATATTTGGCTGTGGCTTGTACCCTCATCCTGATTCCCGTAGACCCGTAGTATACCAAGGTACTTGTAGCTGTCCTGTATATGTGCTATTTTGCCCTCTGTTAACTCCTCTCTCTCAGTCCTGACAATCTTCCCTCTCTAGACCATCATGTATTGGCATTTATCCAGTTCAAATGGCATCCAGATGTCCTCGCTGTAGATTCTGGTGAGGTGGATCAGTGAGTCGATGCCTCACTCATTCTTGGCATACAGCTTGATGTCATCCATGTACAGGAGGTGGCTGATGGTTACTCCACTTCTGAACCTGTATCCATATCCACTCTTTGTTATGATGTAACTGAGGGGGTTCAGGCCTATGCAGAACAGCAGTGGGAACAACGCATCACCTTGGTATATATAAAGAAATGGACGGATCCTTCTGATGTTGAAGAGGAGAAATCGTCATGAGCGAGAAAGATCAGCAATATGAGAGGAAAAAGATAGCTGATTGTCCATTTTAGCACAACTATGACCCAAAGCATACATCCAAATCAACAAATAAATGGCTTAACCAAAAAAGGTCAAAGTTTTTGAATGGTCTAGCCAGATCCCAGACCTGAATCCAACTAAAAGTTTCTTGAGTGACCTGAGGCAGGCTGTGCATAGGAAATCACCTCAGAGTTTGACAGATCAAGAATGTTTTCTTGCACAATTTTGCAAACAAGTTATTGACATTTCTTCCATCCATCCATTATCTATACCGCTTTATCCATCCGGGTTGCGGGGAAGCTGGAGCCAATCCCAGCATCTTCGGGCCAGAGGCGGGGTACACCCTGGGCAGGTCGCCAGTCCACCACAGGGCCGACACAGACAAACAGCCACACATGCTCGCAT
>JAQMYM010005419.1:0-10499 GCA_030014255.1 Parauchenoglanis ngamensis
CGGCCTCTAGATCTGGTCATTATGTGCCCGGGCTAAACAATTAAAATGTACAGGTTAAGAAAAGTCAAGTAACAGAAGAATATGCAGAGTACACTGCACAGCTATTAACTTACTGCAGAGTCAGAAATAATTAAATCAGACGTTTGGTGATCCGTGTCGTCGTCTGAATAGTCTGTCTGTGAAGAAAAGGTTCAAGAGAAAAGATCAGAAAATTTGAATACAGTAAAATTTCATGAGGAAACAAACAAACAGAAAATGACAAAAAATAAATAAATAAATAAATAAATCCCAACAGTTTTTCCAAGATCTTTAAGAACATTAGGCATTTTGTCATAAACTGTGTTTGATTTATAAGCATACAACATGGAGTGGTCTTCTGAGTAATAACATTGTATACTCCTATTTCAAGGATTGACTTTTCTTTCAGAAATTTTAACTTTTATATTTTTAAAGAAAGTTTTAATACTTACTCCAGTGCCCATGTGAAGGAGCTGTCTTTCCGGTCGGATATAAACGGTTCTTTTGGAGAAAATTCTTTTCATTATTCACCCACTCAATGATTGATGTGATGGAAGTCTCAGTGACACAAGGGTGTTATGACAGCAACCGATAAAAGTCGGAGACTCTCGCATGGGCCTCCTCTGTAAAGATGTTAAGTAGCTGAACAGAAAAAAAGTGCAAAGAATTACAAAGTCATTTGTGATATAGGGCCTACTCTACAAACTATTACACAGCTGTTCAATGTTTCCTGATTATGCTACATGGAATGCATTTTTTCCCCAAATTCTTCTGTCCTACACACTATTCATCGGCAATTAACCAACAAGCCTAAAATCTAACTCCTAACACATCAAAAATACTAAACAAAGTTTTGTGTCAGCACTCATGCTTTACTGTAGACATTATAAAGTGCCTGTCACCACAGCAGGGTGCGTTATTTCAAGCAGAACCGCACAAACTCACACTTTGAGTGGTGTGGTGCAGTCATGTTTATTGGTCGAAATTCCACAATTACTGATTTAATATCATCTCATCTTTGTCAATATGGGCATTATAACATATACTTATTATAACTTATACTCATGACATTATGTATACTCTTGCCATTCGCTAAACCCACGTTTGTCAAGCCGACATCAAAGCAAACACTTTCCTCAGTTGGCATGAGCTAACTAATTGCATGGCGGTTCGAGGTGGATAGCCAGCTAGTCTTCACCCCTTTCCCCGCAAAAACTCATGCTGGTCCACGTAACTTACGTTCATGGACCCAGGATAGACCTCATAAGTGCATCTCAAATAATTTGTCAGTTAGTAACAAATCAAAGATAAGTAAATAAAAAAGATTATATATCTTACATGTGTCTAACTGTTAAAAGTTGAAAATAGCTTGTTGGGTTCCAAGCTAACATCGCTAGGACAGTTAAAGAATTGACAGGGTGGCAAACATGTTTACATAATAATGAAGGTAAAATATATAAATATGAGAAGAACACCTGTGTCTTCCTAGATTTCCATGAAAATTTCGCCTTAGATTGTACTGTGGACTTGTGGCCATAAGGCTGGATTTCTCTGAATTAGCATGGTGGATGTTGGTGGATGAAGGAGCCGCGTGGCGTCGGTTGAAAATTGAGTCAACTTCGGGAATGGCATAATTTTGATGATTTATAGCACTGGCCAGAGTATTTATTAAAGCTGGGTTACCGATAATCGATTTGGCAATGGATCTCACTCTATCAGACATGTTCATCTAATTTTGTGACAAGCTAAAAGTAATAGCCTACCATACAGCGTGTGTTTTAATCGTGAAAGACCAGCACGTGAGCCAATCACAACACTGAGTTCAGCTTCAGCATTTTGGTGCGTTCTCTTTTTTTAAATTAACTCCAGAGGATATCATCACCAATCAAGCAATAAACACACACTCGCGCGCATGTGCACGACATTGAACATCTAGGAGGTTTTTTTACTTTAACACTGGAAATTAATTCATTAGTTAATTAAGTAAAATGTTACTTGGCAAATTTAATTATTATTATTATTATTATTATTATTATTATTATTATTATGGTTTGACCAAATACAGTCCAACATGTGCGTAACACTATTCCTGTGTTAATGTGCTCCAGGGTTGCTTTCAGTAGAAGAAACTTCAAATCCTGTCATCACAGTCAATATGGATTGAGCCAAATATAGCCAGACATCTGCATTTAGGGAGGAAATTTACAATCCAACAGGACAACATGCAATAGCACAGGGCAAAAACTGCAAAGGAATGGCTTGGTAGAGAAGAGGTTTTGTGTCTAAGCCCAGACTTAAACCCAGTTGAAAAGCTGTAGCTGAAAAAAAAAAAAGCTGCATGACCTGAAAACTGCTTTCCACCAACATTCTCCATCTATTTGGAAAAATTGGAGAACATTAGCATTGAGGAATGTAAGAGAATGACAAAATTAAAATGTGTAAATCTTATAGGGACACATCAAATCTGTAACTGTTGCAAAAGGTTCACACTGAGGGTTAAATGCTTATCAGTCAGTTTTAGGATTCCTTAAATTTTCAAATAATTCTGAGGACTGCTTAATAACTTATTTAATTTTATTTCTGTAGTGAGTCCAAAAAAGCAGAAAGTAATCCCACTCTAATATGCTTATGTTTTTTATTATTTCCAATAAAAATAGAAATCATCATCATCACTGGGGATGGATATTTTCTGCAGGCATGAACAAATGAAAGCATGGTTTGTGTAATGTTTCTGGCACCTTCGCGGCATGGTTGAGACACAGGTGCAGGATCGGGACACGGAGGTAAAAGCTGACAGCGTTTATTAAAACACGACGGGCAAAGGTACAAAATCGGAAGGTAGAGAGAGTAATCCAATATACAGAAAATGGGTCAGTCGATTGGCAAACAGAGTAACACAGAAAATCCAAAGAGTAGTCAAAAAACGAAGAGCAGAGTCAAAACACAATAATCAAACACAGGAATATAACGCTCGGCAGGACAACACGATGGCTAGTCAAATGCTTCGCAAGGACGAAGCGCAAAAGGCAGTCCTTTTAAGCACGGTTTAATCAGTCCATGAAATGAGATACACCTGTGCAGTCCTCGTGGCTGGGAGCAGGTGCTGATAGGAACTGTAATTCGTGTAGTTCTCTGTCGTATGCAGAAGTGCATGCTCCCGCGACGGAGATGAAGAGTGCACGGCGCGCGTGGCCGAGATTTCACAGCACGCTGTGCGTGGAGTACGGAGCAGGGTATGACAGTTTGATTTTAATTTAATAATTTCAACTGTGTTTAATGCAAGAAACAAATGGTTAAAATGTACACCATGAACATTATTCACAAAAAATAAGGCAAAATACAGAAAGTATGTGGGAAAATTTGAGTAGAACCCTGCTGCTTCCATTAGAATTAAGAAGGTAATTAGAAGTCTCATGATAGGTACTTTATTACTTAATCACCAGGAAGCATGACCACCTCTTTAAAAGCAGAACATTTGTGAGTTTGGTGCTCTGGAATCTGGGAAGGGTTATGAGGCCATTCAAAGAAATTTTAACTGTATTATTTTATAGTAAGAAGGAGATTTTTGAGGGAAAAAAAATAGAGAACCATCCCAACTTGCAAGGTCAGGCAGTAAAATGCTCAAAGGAATCACTAACAACCCAACAGCTAAATGTAAGGACCTACGGGCTCTTACATAACATATTACATATGAAACTCAAGTCTAAGGTCAATCTAACTCTCTATGATACCATGCTGCCATTATGTAACATAGCCATGTTTCACTTATTTACACGCATACATCCTAAAAAATGAATCTGTACTTTAAAAAAAGAAGCAAGGTCCTAAAGAAATCAGTACCACTGTTTACGCATGCCATGTCCCTCTGGTTCCCATTTTAAATCACTGATACTGTGTCATGTTGGCGGGGTTTGAGCAGGCTTGAGCAGGCTCGGAGAGATGCGCTGAGAGTTGAGCAGGCTTGGTGAGCACAGGAACAGGAACTTGCGCCGACTCTGTGAGCGCGGAAACAGGAACTTGCACTGGCTCTGTGCGCGTGGGAACAAGAACTTGCACCGGCTCTCTCTGGAAATAGGCGCTGAGATTTGCGCGGGAACAGTCTCTTTGACCTCGGCGGGAACAGTCTCTGTAATATGAGCTTTCACTGGAACAGGCACTGCGACTGAGAGAAGAACAGGCTCTCTGATTTGTGCTCTCACTAGGATAAGTTCTGTGACTTCTGCTCTTACTGGAGCAGGAGTGGGTTCCATAACTTTTACAGTTTCTTTGACATCTAAGGGGACAATTTTAGGGACTTGGGCCAGAACGTGTGCTTTAGACTGAACTGGAACAGTGACGAGTGCTGGAACAGTCTCTGAGGCCATGAAGGGAACAGTCTCTGAGGCCATGAAGGGAACAGTCTCTGAGGCCATGAAGGGAACAGTCTCTGTGGCCATGAAGTGAACAATCTCTGTGGTCATGACTGAAGAGGGCTCTGGCCTGGTGACTTGAACAGGAACAGGCTCCATGTGAGCAACTTTGGCTTTAACAGGAGCGGAAATAGGAACTGGAACTGGAGCGGGCTCCGTGAGAGCAACGTGGGCTGAGATGGGCGCGGGATCAGAGAGAGAAACTGTGACTTGCATAGCTTCTGACCCATGTGGTGATCCATGCTTGGATTCAGATGGAGTGTGTGTCACAAACTCTGGCAAAGAGAGAACAGGAGCGGGCTCCGTGAGAGCAACATGGGCTGAGACGGGAGCAGGCTCGGAGAGAGAGGCTGTGACTTGCGTAGCTTCTGACCCTTGTGGCGATCCATGCTTGGGTTCAGACAGAGTATTTGTCACAGGCTCTGGCAAAGGTGTTGCCCCAGTGTGGTTTTGAGCTCTGACGTAGACTTGGACTTGGACTCTAGTGTAGACTTGGGCGTGGTAACCTCCTTTTCGGACATTTGAGGGGGCTTCGGAGCAAAAGCCTCTTCTCTGGCTATTAGAGGGGGCTTAAGAGTGAAAGCCTCTTTTTGGCCATTAGAGGGAGCTTGGGAGTGGTTGCCTCATTCTTAGCCTGCGGAAGAGACTCTGGAGTGCCCTCGTCGCTGCATTTATCCTGGCCCGATTGCTGGGAAAGCTCCTCAGTGCACTCAGCCCCTCCCAAAAAATTTTATTGGGAATGTTCCCTCTGCAGGGTCTCTGGAGCGATCTCGGGAACTGTTGCCTTTTTCTTTGCCTTAGGAGCGTTTGCCTCCTTTTTGGTTTCCGAAGGGGGCTCCGGAGCGGTTGCTGCTAGCTAAAGGCATCGTAAAACCAGCCGAGTGCCTCACCAAAGTCATTAGGATTTTTTAGATTCGGATGCTGCATGCGGATAAGGTTTTCAGCAAACCGAAGTGCAGGTCCGGTGAGCCAATGAATCAGACACCTTACCCAGATGATGTCTGAAGGCCTAGGTTCCACCAAACTCCCAGAAAATATGGCAGTGGACTAGGAAATCACAAGGAGATTCCTTCACCCCATTGTTTGGCTCAGGCGGCTCCATTTCCCATCTGTCGTAGACACAGATTCTGCTGTGTCTCCGTCTCGGCGAAGCATTATGTCACGTCGTTGTTGGTGCCGTCTTATATCACAGAAATAGAGAGAAATAAATCATTTTTGAACTAGTGTCTATTTTCTCACATCCCAAATGAACACTGTCTCTTTCTCTGTATCACACAAACACATGGGCACACACACATATGTCAAAATAAAATAAAGTACTGCTCCAAATTGAATTTTTGTTATTGTTGTTGCGGCTGTTGTTTTTGTAGCGAACATTTTATTTTTTCTGTTATCTTTAAAAGGTCTTAGAGTTAAAAACAGTTCAGAAATGCTTTCTGTGAGAATTTACTTGGTTTATAATTAATCATGCAAGGTTTCTTTTTCCCCTGTAAATTTGTTTAAAACAACATTTTGTCTGTGTTTCTGTTTATCATTTCTACATGGTACAGAAGTCGCATTGCTCTTCTTCTGTGCAGAGCGCTAGCAGAGCACATGCATTAGCCTGTTGCTAAAAAGCTCCCACCAAAGCAACATTTATGTGTGCAGGAACTGACTACTCTGCCTTTGCAGAAAGGCTGCCCAAAGCCAGCTAATTGACAGCATGGCTCTTCAAGGAATAGCAAAAGCATTAAAGAAAAGCTTTTATTTTCATATTCTTTCTTTCTTTCATTCATTCATTCTTTCAGTCACGTCGTTGTTGGCGCCGTCGCGGCATGGCCTAGACACGGGTGCAGGATCGGGACACGAAGGAAAGAGCTGTATAGTGTTTATTAAAAAACACAACAGGCAAAAGTACTCATGGGAGCTGTTCTCTCCGTCGGTATGGAGAAGTCAGCGTTTCCGCGATGGAGATAAAGAGTGCACCGCGCGCGTTGCCGCGATTTCACAGCGCGCTGTGCGTGGAGGAAGGAGCAGGGTATGACATAACCCCCCCAAAGGCGCTACTCCCAGAGATCATTTCTCGAATGTCCTGGGCCTGTATAGGCAGGTGTATCACTGGTTTCTCCCACGCTGAGATTTTGCCATGGTGAGGGCATGGGTAGGAACTCAGGCAGGAACTCAGGGAGTTGTGCGGGAGCAGGAGCAGTCTCGGAGAGCGCGACAGGAACTTGCACTGTGACTTGAGCTGCGACAGGATCTTGCACTGGCTCTGTGAGCATGGGAACAGGTGAAATGTCTCTATGACTTGAGCAGTGTCTGTGACAGGAACTGGCTCTGTGTCTTGTGCTCTCACTGTATAGTGTTTATTAAAAACACAACAGGCAAAAGTACAATAACGGCAAGCTAAAGAATAATCCAAATAACAAGCAACTAGGTTGGTCGATCAGCAAACAGAATATGGCAGATAATCCAAAATCAGTAGACACACAGGGAAAGAAGAGTCAAAACAGAGAAACAAAACACAGGAATATACGCTCGGCTGACGACACGGTGGCTAGTCAAATGCTTTGCAATTCATGAAGCGCAAAAGCAGTCCATTTAAACACGGCACAATCAGTCCATGAATGAGCGACACCTGCCTCCCTCTGATTCCCCTGTAGGCTTGGAGCAGGTGCTCATAGGAGCTGTAGTCCGAGTTCTCTCCGTCGGCATGCGGAAGTGCGGACAGAGATGAAGAGCGCACCGCGCGTTTGGCCGCGATTACACAGCGCGCTGTGCGTGGAGTAAGGAGCAGGGTATGACACTTTCTTTCTTTCTTTCTATTTATTTATTTTTCTTTTACTGATTTATGCTATGTTATGGCACATTTGTGATTACATAAAAAATACTGAGTAATATACTAAGCTTCCTTTGATGAGCACTGTGTGTCTGTTTTCTCCACTGCATGCACACACACACACACACACACACACACACACACACACACACACACACACACACACACACACACATTCTTTAACACTGACTGTGAAATGATCCACAATACAGCATATGTAACTGACTGGTTAAAGTGGATAAATAAAAACTTTCATGTATGTGTTACTTACATTTATCTGACCTGTCCATGCTTTGCCTTCTGCCTTTTCTTGGTTGTGTTGGTGAAGATTCTGCCATTTTCTTTTTTTCTGCTCCTGTTAAACCTTTACATCAAGAAACTGTTCATTACACACATTTAACAGTATGTGTTGGCTTCAGTATAAACAGAAATATTTTCCAAGAGCAATTTCTGAGGGGGGCACAAAGATGCCACCAAAGTACTGTACTTCTATTAAATGAATATGTAGGAAATCTTTATTAGCGTTATATGTCGGCTATTAGATAACTGCTTAGTAATAAGGATTGGCATGATCAAATGTTTTAAATACATGATAAAGTCTGATGTGTTACTGCACTAATCTCTGAGTCTACTTCAGCAGCTTTAAAAGAATATAAAGCTCAAAATAAATACAGTTCTTAAGGCTGAAGTAATACTTCAGTAAATAACCAACGAAATCAACTAAAACATGTCTTGATATTTCTGGGATTTTACTAACTTTCTTGCTGTTTTGGTGCACTGAAAAACAATAATATATCCCTTTTGTGAGCCATTTTGGCTGGCTGTCAAAACACATGTGTATACACACACACACCCACGCACGCATGCACGCACGCACACACACATCGGGGGACCACCTTCCTTATTTCCACTTATGATAATATAGAAGCATTTCAGGCTCCCTAAATAATGTCTTGTTTCAATTTTCTTTTGCTTTTCATTTTTATACAAACATCCACAAGGACAGTGGGCTACTGTTCTTGTAGCTCAAAACAATTCTGTAGACATGTAAATGTAATTGATTGATTAATTGGCTGATTGATGGATGGATGGATCATTCATTCATTCATTATTTTATTTATTACTTGTTTTTGGCTATACAGCTAAGCCAGGTGTTTCATACTCAAATTCTGCCCAGGCCAATTTCTGAATAGCCATAATCTAACACTATTATTTATTTTTTAACTTATTTAACATGTTCTATTGATTAACACCAGTAACCTAGGCTCTGAAATTAGAATAAGAAGGTTCTTGGACAATTATTAATCATCTAACCGAAACTATTTAAATATACACACTATAAGTTCCTAACACTTTTTAATGAATGCATTCATTTGTTTAATCACATTTTATTGCTTATCAGCTGCTGTGAATAGAAACAGGATTAATCAACTGAGATGTTGTGCATTTTCCCATTACTTTCTGACAGATAGCTACACTATAATCATACGTGAGAGCTGGTGAAGTTGCTTGCTGGATGCTTACTGAAATAATAGGAAAAGGAACGTAGACTGGTATTTACCGCTAAGTTATGAAGTGTAATTTCCCTCTATTAATGACATTCTATTTTAACCATATTGTTAAGCACATTGTTCATCAGCATTCTTTGTGAGGCACTGAAGGGCCATAACCAAAGTCTACCTTTAAAAAAAAAAAATTATTTACTTTTTAACATATTCTATTGACTAAGAGCAATCACATACAGTAGGCTCTAAGATTACAAAAGGCTGGTTCTAGATCAGCAGTGGCCAATAGGAACTAATAAACACACTATTAGGTAATAACATTTACTGATTATAATAACAGGTTGTTTGTATTATGAATGCATTCCTTTCTTTATTCACAATTTATTGGATGTGAGATGTAATAAGAAACAGCATTGACCATTTCACATGACGCGATTTTCCAGTTTCTGAAGGCTACAATTTCAACTATTTATAGTATTAAGTATTATAGTACTTAGTATCAGTAGTCCCTTATATGAATATAAGGTGGAAATTTCTCCTATTCTTAATGTCATTTCAATAATTTCATAATGTCATAAGGGTATTTTATAGCAACATTATGGTTATGGTATAGAAAGATTTATAAATATTAAAGATTATATGACAGATAG
This sequence comes from Parauchenoglanis ngamensis, assembly GCA_030014255.1. Classification (NCBI taxonomy): domain Eukaryota; kingdom Metazoa; phylum Chordata; class Actinopteri; order Siluriformes; family Auchenoglanididae; genus Parauchenoglanis; species Parauchenoglanis ngamensis. The sequence goes on from JAQMYM010005419.1 coordinate 9,401, forward strand.
ATTGTAACCTAAATGATGAATAAAAATTGGGTTCATCACCGCTCCTACTGCAGTCAGACATCAAACTGAAATGCATGATCTTGGCACACTTAGCCTACCTTAATTATCACAGGCTACTTAACTTAATTGTGCAGATCTGCCGCTGCCAGCACAACACACAATGTGCATCTGAATCATTTTTTATGTCAGTATTTTTAATTTCTCTTTATAATCTCTTCATAAAGATCTCTCAGAAATGAATAACATATTTTTGCACTGCAATGACTAAGCCACTGGAAATGTTAATTAATGCTTTATTATGCTGTTTTAATGGACTAAATGCTTTACAAAATGTGTTTTGTTTTTTTTGTTTTTTTTACAAAGTTAAGGATAAGACAATAGTCATATAAAGATTATATAAAGATATAAAGGGATTAGATTTATCAAAGAATAAGTGCATAAAAATCACTAATGACTCAAAGGAGTTAGGTTTTTTCAGCATCATTATAACTAATATACATTCCCTACGTCTGTAACAGAAACTAACAGGTTGGGAGGGTTACTTTAAAAATATATTCCGATACAGTTGATAATTACCTGCTAAAAATGTAGTCAGTAACTTGATCTAATTGCCACAAAATTTAAGTAAAGTAACTGATTACTGTCCATTACTTTTGGATTACCTCAATACCAAATATGTGGATGTGATGACAGCATTTTCTCAGCTTGAAGGCAGAACTTGCACTGTACTGTGATGTTGTTCCCCTTTTCTGATTTAAAGAGAAAATAATGAGGAACTTTCCATGCAGTGAACACATTTTTTCACCAGAGGCCATGATAATGAGTTGGTGACCATTAAATTAGCTTTGATTTCACAAGTTAGCTTTGATTTCACTTGGGACCAGAAGTGCTGTTTGCACAAGTGCATGTAGTATATCGTTCTTATTTAGGCCTGCAGTTACTGATTATTATTATTATTATTAATTATTTATTTATTTGTTTATTTTTAGGGTGTTAATTGAATAATATTTCTTCCATCCATGATCTATACCGCTTTATCCATCTGGGTCGCGGGGAAGCTGGAGCCAATCCCAGCATCTTCGGGCGAGAGGCGGGGTAC